>PISX010022634.1:16953-31430 GCA_004024625.1 Mellivora capensis
TTTGTTGTCTGATTGCTGTTGCTAGGACTTCTAATACTATGTTGAACAAGAGTGGTGAGAGTGGGCATCCTTGTCGTGTTCCTGATCTCAACGGGAAGGCTGTGAGCTTCTTCCCATTGAGGATGATGTTTGCTGTGGGTCTTTCATAGATAGATTTTATGAAGTTCAGGAATGTTCCCTCTATCCCTATACTCTGAAGAGTTTTAATCAGGAACAGATGCTGTATTTTGTCAAATGCTTTTTCTGCATCGATTGAAAGGACCACGTGGTTCTTCTCTCTTCTCTTATTAATTTGTTCTATCACATTGATTGATTTGTGACTGTTGAACCATGCTTGTTTTTTGGGAGGTTTTTGATTACTGCTTCAATCTCTTTACTGGTTCTTGGTCTATTCAGGTTGCCAGTTTCTTCCTGCTTCAGTCTTGGAAGTTCATAGGTTTCCAGGAATGCATCCATTTCTTCTAGGTTACTTAACTTATTGGCATATAGCTGTTGATAATTTTTGATGATTGTTTCTATTTCCTTGGTGTTAGTCATGATCTCTCCCCTTTTATTCATAATTTTATTAATTTGGGTCCTTTCTATTTTCTTTTGGATTAGTCTGACCAGTGGTTCATCGATCTTATTGATTCTTTCAAAGAACCAGCTTCTAGTTTCATTGATGTTGAACAACAACTTTTAAGCTAACACTGAACCCCTTGTTTTGTAGTTTGATCTGTAGGGTCAACTCTATATTGATGGAAGAATTTCAGCCTTAGCAGTTTAGCAAGCAACATTTATATATTCTGAGATTTGGAGGGTTTTTTGTTTTCTTTTGTCTTTTGGTCCAAAAAAACAGTTGGTGAGTCTAGGTCAAAGTAAAGAAAATTATTAGCAACTATAACTGCTATCCTTTTTAGTTTAAAATGAAATGAAAACCATAAGGATTGATTAGTCTCAAATATCAGGTAGAATGTCATATACTCATAAAATCAACTATTTTCTAGCCAGAATAGACTCTTAATAAATATAAAATATGATGATATTTAGTTTATTTGGTTTATGGTGTTACCTCAATAGTTATTTGTCAGTTTCTGAAAATAGCAGTTTTCAACATTTTGAGGTTTTCAATTCATTATTATTATTTTGAGGTATTCAATTCATTATAGTCTATATAATGACAAATGCATCTTGCTGATCACCACAGGGTTTAGTTAGTAAAATTATGATATAGCTTTTCTTTAACTATTATCAGTTCACTTAGTATCTGCTTAATCTTTTTATGCTTTGATAAAATAAGGCTAATATTGAGATCATTAGATACCCAACTGTAATTTAGCACTGTCAAGATTAAGGAAGAGGGGTGCCTGGGTGGCTCAGTGGGTTAAAGCCTCTGCCTTCGGCTCAGGTCATGATCTCGGTGTCCTGGGATCGAGCCCCACATCAGGCTCTCTGCTCAGCAGAGAGCCTGCTTCCCCCTCTCTCTCTGCCTGCCTCTCTGCCTACTTGTGATCTCTCTCTCTGTTAAATTAAGAAAAAAAAAATCTTAAAAAAAGAGATTAAGGAGGAGATTATGGTCATTAAGAGCAAAATGGTTTCATTTATGGACTGAGAACAATGAGGCCCATCAATAAACCACTTTCTGCCTCTAATGATCCTATTTCTCTCTAATTGTGTGCAAATCTAACAACAAACTCGTTTTCTTCTTTCATTCTTGAGGGGAAAATTGTTAAATAGAAATGCTTTCTATTTAACAATTGCTTTTACTTCCTTGAATTTTGATATGTGTTCATGAATGCAATGAACTCTTTGTTGCTGAATTATTATTTCCCTTGATGTCTTTGAGGCAACTCTGCTGTATTTTTATTCAACTTATATTTGACAGAGGAATAGATTTTCTAAGATTAGATGAGCTCCAACAACAGTGGCATCTTAAGCCTTACATGAGTCATTAATTTTAGAAAGATATCTTCCTTAAAAAATTCCCAATTCAAAGTAGTGGAATGTTCTAAGTATTGAAAATTATCTCAGTAAGGGGTTCGTAAAGGATACATCTCTTATTGGATTTTCTGTCATTCTCTCATCTTTATGGTAGAAATTCTTTTAGCCCACCTCCTTGTAACTAAGCTGTCTGAGAAATCAATGCTCACACTTTACTGGATGTAAGGTGTTGACTGATGCCCAGAATATTCTGGGCATACCTCTACATCAATGCTTGCTGCTAGTAAGCTATCCTCAAGTATAACCCAGCACATCTTTTCTTAATATTTGGAATCTTAGCTTACCATGAATATATTGTGATTATATTCCGAACCCCCTATATATGCCAGTTGTACTTGATAGTACAATTATTTCCTTCAGTTAAATATTATATAAATGAAGAAATAATTTAAAAGAAAGATATGCCATTTTTAAAAGATTTTTTTATTAATTTATTTGACAGAGAGAGAGAGAGAGCAAGAGAGGGAGCACAGCAGGGGGAGTGGCAGAGGGAAAGCACGTTTCAGCCCGATGTGGGGCTTGATCCCAGGACCCTGAGATCATGACATGAGCCAAAGGCAGATGCATAATCACTGAGCCATCCAGGCACCCCAAGATATGCCATTTTCATGAGTACTATGTTGGATGCTTTGGAAATGCTTGATAGCTTAAATGTGCTATCTAATCAGATATGGGCAAGCAGACTTAAAAGAGAGAAACCAATTCTAAAAATCCTTTGATCTCAAATTGCTTGATGAAGGTATTTAAGTGCTAGAAACAAAAATCTAGAAACCAATCTAGAAACTGATTTAGGTATGGTGTATATGCAAGTGGACCTCTATAGAGAGCTGATCAGAGTATCCTAACTCAAATAGAATACCATACCTCTACATCAAAAAGATTGTCAAATGATTACTGATATTTTTCAGTTAAAATATTTAAGATGTATATATCATGTTTTATGAACACTTACTTGAACTGAACTCTGATTAATTGGCCTTGCCTGATTTTCTAATTATCTTCCGAGTCATGCCTAGTATATTAAAAACTTTATTGCTACTCACTCTTACTCAATAGAAATGGTAACTTTATATTCTAAGTCCATATTTTCTCTCCTTCTATGGTGTAAAAATGGGCCATTGTGTGTTTATACCTTGAAGATACTTTTTTTGTTCCTCCCAAGACAAACTCAACTCCTATGGTCTGTTGTCATTTTACATAATTAAGCTACTGGGGGAAAAAAAAAAAACAAACTTGAAGGTATCTCTCTTGATTCTCTCTTGTGAATATCATGTTACCAGTAGCATACAGACCATCTGTCTGCAGAGGAGAATCTCATGGTTGCTTGAGCATAATTTTATTGGCAATCTGATACCTAGCATCAGCGATAAATAGGGAGAACTTTTAATGGGGCCTAAGCATAAAACATCTGGTGAAAAAAATGTAATGCATCTACTCTAGTTGAATTTAACATTCTTATCGAAGAGACAGGATTTACAGATAAGAAACACTTAAGGAATAATATGAAACCCAAATGCTTAGATTTTGCAGGGCATATTATATACTTTCTAGGAACTAAAATAAAGAAGAGCTTAAAAAATGTAATTATGGTCCAACCCCAAAATGTTTATCCCTTTTATTTTATTTTATTTTATTTTTTAAGATTTTATGTATCTATTTATTTGACAGAGAGAGAAAAAGCACAGGCAGGGGGAGCAGCAGAGGGAGAGGGAGAAGCAGGCTACCCAGTGAGCAGGGAGTGGATGAGGCTTAATCCAAGATCTGAGCTGAAGGCAGACACTTAACCAACTGAGCCACCCAGGCGCCCCTAGTGCTTTTACCCCTTTTAATGGTTGAATGAAAGAATGGCTCAGGAAGACTTGGAAGCCTATAGGTATTATCAATGGGATGCTCTTTTCACTGTAAATTGGAGAATAGTTGATAAAATGTAAGATTACAAAAATAAATGCTTTGTCAGGAATTACATAATATACTTAAAAACATGCCCGGACTTGTTTTTGAAGGGTAAAGAATGAACGTATGATTGAAAGCATGCAATGTCAATATCCATGTGGTCAGTGAAGTCAAAAGAATTTAGCTTCTTAGAAAGGAATTAGAACTCTATTCCATCATCCATACCTTGGCATAGATGCATTGGCAACAAAAATGGCAGTTTCATATTATTCAACCATTACATTTATATTCAAAATTCCCTCGAGGATGTAAATCAGTAGAAATATGTGTGTCTGTGTATTCATTTAATGTATACAAGTGTGCCAGAACGATATAGAAAATAGATTAATATTAAAATTTATATATCATTTATTCATTCACCTAATACAATCAGCATTAACAAAATACCTTATCAGTTTGTGGCACTAAGCACAATATAAGACTTATAAATATCATTGAAGCAATGTGGGTCAACATGACACATGAAAAACATGAAGGTACTTCCCCATGCTGTCTATTCATTATTTAGGACTTGATGTAGTTTATTCTTAGCTGACTAATAATGGATAGTAATATTTCATTTAACCCTCTATTCATTTATTCATTTCACCCACTGTTTATTTATTCTTACTAAGTATGAGGTACTATGCTATGCTCAGTGAGAAGTATAAAAAGTACCCCTTACATTTGAGAAGGTGATGTGAAATAATTACTGTGATAAAATGATTGAAAAAGATTGAATCAGGTTGATTCTAAGAGAAAGTTTCTAAAGACTTATTTCAACCAGGTCTTAGTTTATTACAGCTCTAGCAAAGTCAGAGTTACATGTGATAGGGAATACTAGAGCAAAGCAAGGAGATTCTTTAGATTACATAAGAAGAGGCAATAATCAGAAAGTCAAACCCATTTGTTACATTCAGGTTAGTCAGTATAAGGCATGCTTAAATAAAACTGGCCACAAAATTGAGATCCATTTTTTAAAAGTTCAAGTTATCCCTAGGCAAATGCTTAAATCCTTAAACTATTTGCCCTTGAATTTATATTAGAAAATTTATCAGGTGTATGGAGGAAATCTTTAGGAGAAATGCAGTAGTTTTCTGCCTCATACTTAAACTTTTGACTGCAAATAATATGAGATCCTGAGTCCTGAAATTATTGGGGTCATATGTTGGATTCTGTTTTTATGGTAGAAAATTTAAAAATACTCTTTTTCTGAAGAGAGAATTCATGTAGAAAATGAAGTGTGTTGATGTGATACAAGGAAAAAAGTGTTTTCCAACTTTACTCATTGCTCTAGTACTAGTCATTAGTGTATGCTTTTTTTTCTTTCTAAGATCATACCCTTTATTAGGCAGCAATATTCTTCTAATGGAGAAAAGAAAATGAGCACATTACAATTATGTACATAAGACATAGTTTTTCTATTTCTGAAAAGCAATAGAGAGAACTCTTTCCCCCCAAATGAATAAAATCTCAAAATTAGAATCTCTGTACTTCGCTACTCATTAAAGTGTGACACTAGTAACAATTTGCAAAGAGAAGACTGTAGAAATGAAATAAAACAAGATTATCTTGGCAAAATTGAGATTTCTTTCTGTATGTCATGCTAAAAATGTAGCTGGGACCTGATCTTTGCAAGATCAATGAAAGATCTATGCATGAAATGTGATTTGCATATTTAAAGAATTGATTAAAATTATAGCTTTTAACCTATACCACAGAGAAAAAGAAATAGCATAACATGGATTCAGCATTGTCTGTTTATATAGTAGAGTCCACATGTTCACCAAAAGGACACTAGTACATTTTTTTAATTCCAAGACAGTAAGGCTGGTATATAAAGTCTACAAAAGCTGTTTCATTTTATGTCCACCGTGGAGATTGTGACTATTTTTTTCTTTAATATTTAGGATAGAACTATATTCTCCTATTAAATTTTATTACTTTATGCAGTCTATTCTAAAAATCTCTTGGTTTGTGTTCAGCATATTAGTCATAATCATTAGTTTCTAATTACATTCTCTAACTGATGGTAGTTTTGGGGACTTCAAATGTAATTGAAGAATTTAATTTTAACTCATAATATCAGGAAATGATATAGTGATATCATTGTTCCAAGGAAGAACCTCCCTACCCCCAGAGGTATTTGTGAGACTGACTGAAAGCATAGAGACCAGCTGCAGTAGGTTAGTGAATGTGACCTTCAGAAAAGTGACAGATGCTGTCAAAAAGGCAAAGATGGATGCTAAAAGGCACTTTGAACAGTAACTATTGATGAGAATTGCTGAGCAGCTGGATGTGGTTAACACAAAGGATAAAAAGTAAAAACTAACTGTTGTTTTAAGCAATGACAACTGAAAGAATAGTGGTACCACCAGGGAAAACAGGATATTCAGAAATAGATTTTGGTTTCTGGGGGAAAGTGGTCATTCAGGTTTGGATATATTGCTTATAAGGACATGGAGCACCCAGTTGTTTGTGTTTAGTTGGTATGTGAAAAGAGAAGACTGTTCCTCAAATAAGTTTGGGGCTTGGATATAGAAATTTGGGGATCCTCAGCTTATATATAACAAAAGCCTGTATTTAAAATAATTCATTAAGGTAAAGAGTTTATAGAGAAATGATCAGAGGTTATTGGGAATATTCCCATCTAGATGGTGGGAAGAAGCATAGAAGGCAGCAAATGAAAGTTCAGTCATATTGATTTATAGAATGAATACAGAATTTAGAATTGAAGCAGCATCTATACTTTGAAAACTATAAAACACTACTGAAAGAAACTGAAGATGCCACAAAGAAATGGAGAAACTTTCCATGCACATGGATTGGAAGAACAAATATTGTTAAAATGCCTATACTACCCAAAGCAATCCTTCACATATTTAATGCAATCCCTATCAAAAAATACCACCAGCATTTTCCACAGAACTAGAACAACCAATCCTAAAATTTGTATAGAACCACAAAATATCCGCTAAATAACCATGTCAGTCTTGAAAAAAAAAAAAAAAAAGCAAAGCTGTGAGGCTTCACAATTCTGGACTTCAAGTTATATTACAAAGCTGTAGTGATCAAGACAGTATGCTAGTGGCACAAAAACAGACACATAGATCAGTGAAACAGAAAACCCAGAAATGAAACCACAACCAGGTGGTGAATTAATCTTGAACAAAGAAAGAATATCCAATGGAAAAAAAGACCATCTTTTCAACAAATGGTGTTGGGAAAAGTGGACAAGCATGTGCAAAAGAAGGAAACTGAACCACTTTCTTACATCATACACAAAAATAAACTCAAAGTGGATTGAAGATGTAAATGTGGGAAAGGAAACCATTAAAATCCTAGAGGAGAACAGGCAGTAACCTCTTTGACATTGGCCATAGCAACTTCTTTCTAGGTATGTCTCCTGCAGCAAGGGACACAAAAGCAAAAATGAACTATTGGGACTTCAACAAGATAAAAATGTTCTGCTCAATGAAGGAAGCAATCAACAAAACTAAAAGACAGCCTTTGGAATGGAATAGGTATTTCAAATGACACATCTGATAAGTGGTTAGCATGCAAAAAACATAAAGAACTGATTCAACTCAACACCTGCAAAACAAATAATCCAGTTATGAAATGGGCAGAAGACATGAATAGAGATTTTCCAAAGAAGTCATGCAGTTATATGAAAAGATGCTCAACATCACTCATCATCAGGTACATACAAAGGAAAACTGTAATGAGATATCGCCTTGCAGAATGTCTAAATTAACAACAGAAAAGCAACAGATGTGAGGATGTAGAGAAAGATGAACCTTCTTACACTGTCGGTGGGGGATGCAAACTGGTGCAGCCACTCTGGAAAACAGTATGGAGGTTCTTCAAAAGTTGAAAATAGAACTACGCCATGACCCAGCAGTTGCAGTACTAAGTATTTACCCAAAGGATACAAAAGTACTGATTTGAAGGGGCACATGCACCCCAGTGTTTATAACAACATTATCAATAATTGCCAAACAATGGATAGAGCCCAAAAGTCCATCAACTGATGAGTGGGTAAAGAAGTAGTGGTTTATATATAAAATGGAATATCCCTCAGCCATAAATAAGAATGAAATCTTGTCATTTACAATGATGTGGATGGAGCTAGAGTGCATTAGCTAAGCAAAATGAGTCAGTCAGAGAAAGACAGATACCATATGATTTCACTCGTATATGGAATTTAAGAAATGAAACAGATGAACATAGGGGAAGAAAGGGGAGAGGCAAACCACAAGACAGACTCTTAACTATAGAGAGCAAACTCAGGGTTGCTGGAGGGGAGGTACACAGGGGGATGGGGTAAATGGTTGATGGGGATTAAGGAAGGCAATTGTTTGTTGAGCACTGGATTTTGTATGTAAGTGATGAATCACTAGAGATTCTATACTTGAAACTAATGTTACACTGTATGTTAACTGGAATTTAAATGAAATGAAGAAAAAAAAAGAAATGTTATATACTGTGGGCCTAAAATTAACATAATTATTTTGTGAGTTGATAGAATTCTAATAAATACAGTACCCCTGATATAGAATAGAGCCATTCCTGATAAGTTTCCTGTGAAAAATATATCCCATGTACTATACCTTGCTTTCTAAATATTACGCTTATACATAGAAACTTAAGAATCAGGAAGCTGGGACGCCTGGGTGGCTCAGTTGGTTGGACGACTGCCTTCGGCTCAGGTCATGATCCCGGAGACCCGGGATCGAGTTCCGCATCAGGCTCCCAGCTCCACAGGGAGTCTGCTTCTCCCTCTGACCTTCTCCTCGCTCATGCTCTCTCACTGCCTCTCTCTCAAATAAATAAATAAAATCTTAAAAAAAAAAAAAAGCATCAGGAAGCTATTTTGTCCCCATCCGGCTGCACAATTTCCCTATAGCAGTATTTCTAAAACCAACTCAAGTTGTGTTGTTTTCTTTTGTTTTTTATGTTGCACTGTTTACAAAGAGTTTCACAACTCATCTGTATCTTTATTACCACCCTATGAGATCAGCAAGGCAGAATGGTATTATTCTTGTTTTACAGGTAACAAGACAGTTTCATTTGTTTAAATGTGTTGTCAAAAGTCATAGGGAAAGTAAGTGGGATTCAGGTCTTCTGCTTCCAAGACCAGCTTTCTTCTTTTGGTTTTTGTACTGTCCAACATTTATTATATATTCCCTAAAGACTCCTGTAAGTGAAACTTTAAAACGTCTTCAAAAGCAAATCCTAAAAACACATGATGAATTTATTTTCTATTTTACCAAGTAAAAACCCATTTAGGTAATACCTGTATAGTAGGTCAAAGGTCTAAGGTGACTACTGGGCTCTTTTGGACACATTTTGAAGCATATTAATGATTTTGGGCTTTTTGAGTAAATTACTCTTGAGTTGGTTCTTATTGTACCCTCCAGAGGCCCAGGAGAGTTCATTGGCTTATAAAACATATGTGGATTGCACTCAGGAAATACTTCACTAATTTCTTAACATCTGGATGTACTGGTTTAATTTTTTACTATTATGTATTCATGTCTGAAAACTGTGGCCATTTAAAAATACATACAGTAAATAAACGGTATATACATATTTAAGAATAATTTACTATAGCTCTATGACACTTTATAAAAATGTTTAATGAAAGAAAAAAAAGAAAAAACCTTCAAGTTTATAGCACCATGTTAAAAATATACCAGTGTATCTCTAAAACTTATGAATTTAGTGTAATTTAAATAACTAAAAAACATTTTTACAGTAACACTTCATTCTCATTTGAAAGAATTACCAATTATTTTTATATTATCTACTTTGAAAATATGGAAAACAAAATTATTCAAGATGTTTGTGTGAATATCAGTCTATGAACCAAAACAGGTTTTGTCAATCCACGTCCCCCCAGAGAGATAATAAAATATCACTCTGCTAAAATCTGATTTTCACCTTATGCTAATCATACCCTTTTCCTCAGACTTCTACTCCCTTCTAAACATAACTCTCCATTAAAACAAGAAACAAAATGCAAACATCCTTCAAGAAAGAAAATTATAAAAATATAAAACCAAGAAATAAATGTTTACTTAGTAGAAAATAGGAAGTGAATGTTGATGACTCCACCATTGAAGATGAGTCCCATCCTACAGTTTGGTCTCAACATTCCTTGGCTTTGATTCAATCAGCATGAATTTTTCTCCCCAATTCAGCTCCCTCATAAGCATACAAATAACAGACTTTTTTAAAAAAAGATTTTATTTTTTTTTTATTTGAGAGAGAGAGTGTGCAGAGGGAGAATGAGAGGGAGAAGCAGACTCCCCACTGAGCAGAGAGCCTAATGGACTCAATCCCAGGACCCTGAGATCACGACCTGAGCCAAAGGCAGATGCTTGACTGACTGAGCCACGCAGGCACCATAGTTAATAGACTTTGTCATCACCTAGAATATGGCTACCTTCAGGATCCAAAGCTTTGAAATGTACCTTTATAACCACCGTCATCCTCACATACCCCTTGCTTCTCAATTCTCAGTATGAGACTCATAATGAGTCTCTTGGCCTCATTATGACTTTACCTACACTCTACATTATCCTTTCCCCTTTCTTAAGAACCTATTAGCTCCCCCCGGCTGCATTTATCATGTAACCTAATATATACATTTCCAGCACACAGTGTCTAGCACTGCAGAATCCCCATACTTTTCTAATGATGTTGGGATAGCTTTCTATTTAACTCCAGTTCCTTTTTTCTTCTCCCACAACAGCAATTCCAAACTGTGTTTTTTGTTTAGATGGTTGTTTTGGGGGTTTGAAGGGGATTTTTTGTTTGTTTTTGTTTTTTGTTTGTTTTTTTAGCTCCCAAGCCCATCTTCTATATACCCAAAAGATCATATTTCCTCATTATTGACTAAGAAGATGGAAACTACCCCTTTCATTTATAGTCACATGTCGCAAGGAATACATTACCCTGCTTTACCAATTTTCTTACTTCCTACTGTGTAGTGTGTTATAGTCTGACGATACTGTCATCAATTTATGCATCCTTGTATGTACTTGTTTTAGTCTCTCTACAAAATTACAAGCTCCATGAAGGCAAGGACCATGCTTTGCTCGTCTCTCAGGTCCTTGTCCTTTTCTATTGCAATGTTGTGCCATTAGCAGACACTAAACACGTATTAAATTAAGGATATAAATGAACTTCACACACCAGATTTAGCTTACGCTTTCCATACTTTGAAATGCTTCTTAACTAAAACTTGCCTTTTCTTATTCCTAAGAGGAAGTAGAGCATATTGAATTTAGTGTAATGACAGACTGAACTACATAACTTCAAATACTAACTCTGCCACTTACTTGGTATATGACCTTGAGGAAATTATCTAATCTCACTTTGCCTCAGATTTCTCTTATGTAAATAGAGATAATAACAGGATATATCTCATAGGGTGATGATGAGATTGAAATGAGTATATGTATGTGTATCTGCAACACTGGGATGAGTAACCTGGAAACTTCCTGAAATGTATTGTAGTATCGTTATAAAGCCCATGTTAAATACAAATAGCTCAGTTATTTAAGATATATATTGGCCAGTTATTAGATCTTCAAAAAAGTCTGACAGGAAGTATAAGATATCATGTTGGTGAATTTGATTTGGATACCTCTGTGTTACTTTGAGAAGTGATCATTTGGCCATAAGATTAAGTTTTGTATTGCTTTATATTGACTGATTTTTCCTTTTATACTGACTGGCTTAAAGGCCTCACTTTGAGTTTCTACATGCATGTACTACTGTTACATTTTATTTACTTAATTTGAAGATTTTTTAAAATAAATTTTACAAGGGGTACCTTGATTCTAACTGTGGTATTGTGCTGTTTAAAAATATGTTTTTAGTCCTGTTAAATTATTCTGTTGATGTATTTGGTAGAATAAACCTAGAAATCAACTTCACCCTGTATAATTTACAATATGCATTTTATACCCAGAAGAATAGAAGCAGACATTGTAAAGAGATACAGTTACATTGTGATAATAGAGGAAACCAGAAATCCAGTGACCTATCTGTGTATATATGGGCAATCACTTTTGGTTTCTCTCTTTCTCCATATCCTTATAAGGGATTTGGACTAGGAAATTGCTGATGTTCTTGCTGATGTCCCTCCCAAGAGTGCATTTTTATTAATCTAGGGCATGGGCTG
The DNA here is from genome assembly GCA_004024625.1 of Mellivora capensis. NCBI lineage: Eukaryota > Metazoa > Chordata > Mammalia > Carnivora > Mustelidae > Mellivora > Mellivora capensis. Next base: position 29,063 of record PISX010022634.1, read on the forward strand.
GTTGCCAGAGGTGGTTAGGGAAGAAATTGGGGGCAAGAAATGGGGAAAGGTGGTCAAACGGTACAAACTTTCACCTATAAGATAAATAAGTCCTGGAGATATACAGCATGGTGACTATAGTTGCTAAGAAAGCAAATTACAAAAGTTCTTATCACATGCAAAAAATTATAACTATGTGAAGTAATGGATATTAACTAAATTTATTTTTGTAATCATTTGACAATATATACATATATCAAATCAATATTTATATACCCCAAACTAATGCAATGTTATGTCAGTTATATCGCAACAACAGTAACAAAACTAGAACACAGGTCAGCTAACTTTTTTCATAAAGAGCTAGGTATTAAATATTTTAGGCTTCTTAGACCACACAGAATCCCTGTCACAAGGGATAGTGCAAAAGCAGCTATAGGCAATGTATAAATGACTATGTTCCAATAAAACGTTACTTATGGACACCGAAATTTGAATTTCATGCAACTTTCATGTGTCACAAATATTTCTTTTTTCATTTTTTTCAGCAACTTATAAATGTAAAAATCATTCTTAGCTAAAGGTCTGTACAAAAACAGTGAGCCAGGGGTGCCTGGGTGGCTCAGTTGGGTAAACATCTGACTTCAGCTCAGATCATGATCTCATCAGGGTCCTGGGATCAAGCCCATCAGGATTCCGTGCTCAGCAGGGAGTCTGCTTGTCCCTCTACCCCTCCCCCAGCTTGTGCTTTCTCATGCTTTCTCTCTCAAATAAATAAATAAAATCTTTTAAAAAAAATAGTGAGCTGCATTTGGCCTAAGGGCAGTAGTTTGCCATCCCCTAATCTAGAATACCCAAACAACTTATATCTATATAGAGTTGAGAATATATAATATGCAAGGTATATTTCATAGTATTAATGACCATTTTTACTTTTCTTTCCCTTATTTTATAAATGATTATGAGGCATTTGAAAAATGCCAAGGGCCTTCGATCAAATTATGTGTGTATATGTGCGTTATATATGTATTTTGGAGGAATACTTCAAATTCTTTGGGCTTTTTTTTAATCTTTATTTTGTTTATTTATTATCCATTTTCTTAAACTTGGGGCTAAAATGTTTTACTGTTTCACAACACTATAGGAAGAAAATAAAATGAATGATCTCTCTTCACTCTCCACCCACTTTCTCTTTTTTTTATTAATCTTTTTTTTAAGATTTTATTTATTTCTTTAATAGAGATAACAAGTAGGCAGAGAGGCAGGCAGAGAGAGAGGAGGAAGCAGGTTTCCGCCGAGCAGAGACCCCAATGCGGGACGTGATCCCAGGACCCTGGGATCATGACCTGAGCTGAAGGCAAAGGCTTTAACCCACTGAGCCACCCAGGCGCCCCTCTCTTTTTTTTTTTAACTGTTTTTTTTTAAATTTTTATTTTTTATAAAAATATAATGTATTTTTATCCCCAGGGGTACATATCTATGAATCGTCAGGTTTACACACTTCACAGCACTAGCCATAGCACATACCCTCCCCTATGTCCATTACCACACCCCCCTCTCCCGACCCCCCGACCCCCAGCAACCGTCAGTTTGTTTTGTGAGATTAAGAGTCACTTATGGTTTGTCTCTCTCCTGATCCCATCTTGTTTCTTTTATTCTTTTCCTACCCACCAAACCCCCACGGTGCATCTCCACTTCCTCATATCAGGGAGATCATATGATAGTTGTCTTTCCCTGATTGACTTATTTCACTAACCATGATACCCTCTAGTTCCATCCACGTTGTTGCAAATGGCAAGATTTCATTTCTTTTAATGGCTGCATAGTATCCCATTGTGTATATATACCACATCTTCTTTATCCATTCATCTGTTGATGGACATCTAGGTTCTTTCCATAGTTTGGCTATTGTAGACATTGCTGCTATAAACATTCGGGTGCACGTGCCCCTTCGGATCACTACGTTTGTATCTTTAGGTAGGGTAACTACCCAGTAGTGCAATTGCTGGGTCATAAGGTAGTTCTATTTTCAACTTTTTGAGGAACCTCCATGCTGTTTTCCAGAGTGGTTACACCAGCTTGCATTCCCACCAATAGTGTAGGAGGGTTCCCCTTTCTTCGCATCCTCGCCAGCATCTGTCATTTCCTGCCTTGTTAATTTTAGCCATTCTGACTGGTGTGAGTTGGTAGCTCATTGTGGTTTTAATTTGTATTTCCCTGATGCCGAGTGATGTGGAGCACTTTTTCATGTGTCTCTTGGCCATCTGGATGTCTTCTTTGCAGAAATGTCTGTTCATGTCCTCTGCCCATTTCTTGATTGGATTATTTGTTCTTTGGGTGTTGAGTTTGATAAGTTCTTTATAGATTTTGGACACTAGCCCTTTATCTG
>PISX010022635.1:0-31343 GCA_004024625.1 Mellivora capensis
TTATTTATTTTTTTTTTAAAGATTTTATTTATTTATTTGAGAGAGAGGCAGTGAGAGAGCATGAGCGAGGAGAAGGTCAGAGGGAGAAGCAGACTCCCCGTGGAGCTGGGAGCCTGATGCGGGACTCGATCCCGGGTCTCCGGGATCATGACCTGAGCCGAAGGCAGTCGTCCAACCAACTGAGCCACCCAGGCGTCCCCAGGATCAGCCTTTAAAAAGATGGCCCAGTGATCAGTTCTATCATAATTTGACTATTCTGTGTATTAACATAACTAGAAAGATATCTTCAGCTTATTACCTTACCTTAAATTTACTCAGGTTTTCATAAAATTATATTAATAGTTTGTGCTGTTTTACAGGATAAGCCACATCAAAGACTTCATCGAAAAATACCAAGGATCTCAAAGAAGCCCTCCCTTTTCCCTGGCCACAGCTCTTCCTTTCCTCAAATTGCTAGATGAAACACTCACATTGGAAGAAGCAGATTTACAGAATGCTGTAATCATTCAGAGACTCCAAAAAACCGCTGAACCTTTTAGAGAACTTTCATAACATTGATTTTTGATACACTAAGTGGAAAGTTTGCAGAGAAATGATGGTTGTAAATGAACATCCAAACCAAAATGAGGGAAGGGAAGTCGGATTCACTGGACTTTTGGTTCGAGCACTATTTAACTATTTAACTCCCTCCTGATGAGAAGATTTCTAAATAAGTACAAGTTAGGAAAGTGAACTCTGACTGGAAACTATATTCAGTGCACTTTTCCCAAAAGGCTGCTCAGAAAGAAAACTACACTTATTTTCAAATACCAGTTATTCAACAATAAGGTATATTAAATCACTATATATCATATAGAATCTTAATGTGGTATAAATTAGCAAATGTATTCACAGCACCATTCATTCAGATATTCCCAACCAGCAGTGGTATATTCAGATGTTAGCTGTCTCAGATTTTTGAAATAACAATATATTAAGAAAATTATACATGGCAGGTTAAAAACATCAGTGTAATGATTTTACATCTGAGATACAGTCAGAAGGCTGGAAGGAACTGCTTTCACCAGAGCTATGCCTGAACCTCAAAATGTTCTCAATTTTTACTTTCTAATGGTGAAATACACTCATTTGGCACAGTATCTAAAATGTATTTTAAGAATAAAACTGTGCAGCTTAGTATAATGTCAGTATTAATCTGCCTACTCACATTTTGACATTTTCAAGAAGTGTAATTTTAAAAAATTTCTTTTCTATGCAGGAACCCTAGTTCAGCCCTTATTTTATTTTCTTTTGAAAATTAGGGATTTGTTCTTAGCTAACATTTTTGAGTTAGCCTTTCATTTGCTACCACTCACTTAGAATCTAATGCTTGTGTTGACACATTGCTATTTAATATGTTTTAACTGCATCAGATAAAAGTATGGCTTTCTATTCCATATATATCAGAGCCAACCTGGGTATACATTAAAGGATTATTTATTACATTCTGATGCCACCAAAGAAAACATGTTTTGTATCTTGGCCTTTTAATTCAAACTGGTTAGACTTCTATATTTCACTGTCAGATTGAATTCCCTTGCCTGGAGATAAGTTTAAGAAGTTTTTTTTTTGCAAATTACCTATTGAATCTTATTTAAAGCAGAATTTACATTGAATTGCCAAGGAACTAAGTAGCCATACCTATCAGCAGTAATGTTCACAGGGCACTGGGTGTCTGCTGGAAAGAGCAGTTCTCAAACTTTTTGGTCTTAAGACCTTTTGTTTATGTGGGTTATATATATGATACTGAAAATATATTATAAAATTATTCATTAAAAATAATAAGCACATCTTAAAACCACATTTTATTGAAAATGCATTTTCTAAAAAATTCAGTGAGAAAAGTGGATTGTATTCCATTTTTTGCAACTGTCTTTACCATCTGACTTAGAGAAGACAGATGGACTCTCATATCTGCTTCAACTTTCATTCTGTTGGATGTTGCACATAGTGTGGCTCTGGTAAATGCTGCTGTATATTCACGAGAGAGGGGGGGGCAAATAATATCTTAGTTTGGTTATGAACATAGTTTGACTTAGGGACTTCCTGCAAGAACCATTCTTACAAAGCAGTTTACAGTGATTCTCGAGTCTTAGTGTAAGAATCACTTGGGAAGCACTTCAGAGTATCTGTTCCAAGCATCTGCCACACACATTCTGATTCATGGTATCTGGGATGGGTCCCAGATCTCTGCATTTGTAATATCTCAAGTGATTTTTAGGTATGTAGTAGTAGAACCATTCCTGTGCTTCCACCCTAAGAAAATAAACCTGCGTGTTTCACCAGGAACAGTGGAAGAAGACTCTCCACTCAAATGGGACTTCTGGACCTTTTACATTTAATCCTTTCTCTCCCACTGTTAGTTCTTAGACTGTTCCCCTTTAACTCTTAATCATGATATAAACCTGTACTTCCTCTTCTTTAGGCACAGCTGAGGTGAGGCTGGAACATTTAAATGAGATTTTCATTAGAAGCTCATGAATAACAAAAGGGAAATACACACAACTAGATGACCCGGTTTGTAAGCTACATCTTGTGTTCGAGGTCCCTAACAAGACTGCTTCCTTTTCTAGCTCGCAGCTTTCCATAAGGTCGAGGCTTATCTTTTTATCAGGAAGGGAGGAAGGGCAAAGGAGAACCTTTTCCTTTTGTCATTTACTTTCAGAAGTGAACAGATGTATAATAGAAAGTACTGTCGCTATGTTTACGGCTGTAGTAGAGCCCACTCCAGTGAAATATAACGGTATTCTTAAAATGAAGGGATAGTAAAAATCAGTGAGCTCTTTCAGATATAAAAATGATTGTTGTTGTTGTTTTTAAGATTTTATTTACCCATTTCACAGAGAGATCACAAGTAGAGAGGCAGGCAGAGAGAGACGGAGAAGCAGACTCCCCATTGAGCAGAGAGCCCTATGAGGGGCTTGATCTCAGGACCCCGAGATTCATGACCTGAACCGAAGGCAGAGGCTCAACCCACTGAGCCACCCAGGTGCCCCAAAAATAAGATGATTGTTAATATATTTTTCAAGAGTCTATAAGAAAAGGTTTTCTATAGGCCTGTCATGAAGCTTTGTATAATTTAATTTGCATAGTCTATGTGATTCTCCATATATTTCTATAAAAGGGCTTCTCATTGGAAATACTTTCCTTGTACCTATAAAAAAAAAACCTCCTTTGTGGATTTTCCAGTTTTTAATTATCTATCCAGAATATACATTGGAGGTTTTCTTGTGTGTACATGTAGAATATACCCCAGTGAGAAATTCCTATGGAGAAAGACCCATCATCAGCAATACTTCATTTCTGTAACTGTGAACACCTTCATTAATGTGAATAATATTCTCAGAGGTTTTCAAAATGAGAATCATCCGTTAATCATCCGCTTTCTACCTTAAAAGTTCAAAACTGAAAGGTTGTTAATTCAGTGTGTGGATTATGTAAAACATACTGATGTTAGAAAATATAAATGGAATTTGGCAAGGGAAGGGAAGACAAACTTGAAAATAATCAGAACATTTTAGGTGTGGGATACAGTTTGACCTACGCAGTTGTTTCAAAAACTCATTAGTCTCTTGAAAATCATTGTTAAGGCTGATACAAGAAGTACATTTCTGGTTTTATGGATTCTGATTTAATAGTTAAATTAGTATGCATTATGCAGGCTGTAAAACTGGTCTTATTTTATTTTATAGACTTTTTTTCATTCAGAACACTTTACGTTTCATTGTGTTGAAAATACGGTATTATGCATCTGTTTCAGTGCCTTATTTTGAAAGCAATCTTTGGCTAACAGTTAAAGAATGTTGTCTTAAGAATGAAATAATAATTCATTAAAAGGACCTGTGAAATAATCTACAGTTGTTTCTTACACAGTAGTTGCATCTGGGTGTATTTGTTACTTTTATTTGGCACTGGCAAAGTCATTCAGTTTGAGAATCAACATTTATTAGGTGCCTTCTGTTTGCCAGGTACTTTAATCGGTGTTACTTTCATTTAATCCTCAGAAATGTTAAAATGTGATATTTTTAATACTCAGAGGTAGGTTTTTTAAAAAACCATTTGTGTCCTGAGTTGAATTAGGATGAAAACTCCTTGTTAGGGTTTACTTCTTTGTTCTTTCTCTAAGTACGAACCATTTAATTAAGAAATTGCTCATCATGCTAATCTTGAGATAGAAGTGGCTTTTTCAATAAACTAATATCTGGCTCTTTGTCATTAGCTTTAAATATTTTTTTCACAGATAATTCATATTCTTTGTAGAAAATTGTAAAATGCTGAAATGATCTTTAAATCACCTATTTCACTTTTCAAATAATATAACCATTAATAATATTTTGGTGTGCATCCTTTCAGGTATTTTTAAGTGAATCAGTTTTTATATTAATTAAAAGGCTTCTTGGTTATTGCAATGCTGTTTTATATATTGAAGTCTAACATACTTGTCTTTAACTAAAAATTACATTCAGAACATGCAGTCACTTTAACTAGAATAATAGCTGTTAGGGACAGATGCCTTTAAATTACATTTTTGTGCAGAAGCCAAAAAATGCAGGGTTCCTTCTTTTACTTTTTTCTTTCAAAATTAAAATTATGGTAGTATATGCAGCAAAGTACAGATACTGGGAATGAAGTGCTTCCAGACCTAAAAATGCTATCAAATGATGTATGTAAAAGTAGATTATCCAAAGAAACTGCAGCTTAAGTTTATTTAAGTTTCCAAGGAATTAAATATTTAACACATGCATTATCTAATTATCCTTCCACTGTTGATAATACCACAATCATGAAAACGGAAGGTACCCATTTTGTAGGTTAAAGAATTGAGGCATATTTGCAGTATATACAAATACTGAATCATTACTTTGTACACCTGAAACTAGTATACTGTTACATGTCAGTTATACCTCTAATTAGAAAAAAGAATTGAGGCATAGAAAATGAATGATTTTAGACTGGGTAGTATATACTTTAGGGTTATATTTAGCTGTGACAGAAAAATCTAAAATAATAATGACTTACAAAACAAAACTTTATTTCCATGCAAAAGTCCATAGGGAAGCAGTTCAGGACTGGGAGATCAACTTCGTAAAACTTCGGACTCGTGTGCTGTTAATCTGCTGAGGCTAGCACTTAACCCCAGGCCACAAGAGAGCTGCTCTAGCACCGGTCACATCTGCTTTCCATCCGATGGGAAAGAAGCACACACGCCTTTACTTTTAAAAACAGAAAAACAAAACAAAAATGGCTTTGTTGGGATGTAATTCACACACCTTACCATTCACCCAATTAAAGTCTACAATTCAGTGGTTTTAGTATAGACATAGGATTGTGCAACCACCACCACAGTTTAATTTTAGAATATTTTCATCCTGTCTTCAACCCTGTACTCACTCATTAGTCAGTCTCTACCCAAAGTCCAAGGCAACCGCAAATCTACATCTCTGCAGATTTACCTATACTGGACATTGCATGTAAATGGAAGCATACAGTATATGGTTTTTCCATCTTCTCGTTTAAGGTTTCCGAAGTTCACCCGTGATCCTTTTTGGAATAAAGGTCCATTGTATGGATATACCTACCACACTTTATCCATCCGTTGATGGACATTTGGGTTTCACTTTGGGTTACAAGTAATGTGGCTATGAACTTTTGTGTGAACATGTTTTTTTGTGGAGTATATACTTAGGAAGAATTGCTGAGTTATTGGGTGATTCCAGGTTTAACTTTTTGAAGAGCCAGATTTCCATAGTGCCTCCACCGGTTAACATATCCACCAGCAAGATGTAATTTCTCCATACCCTCCCTGATGCTTGTTCCTATCGGCTTTTTTAATCCTAGCCATCCAGTGGTGTGGTATTTTGCAACTTTGTATTTCCTTAATGTAAGAATCTTCTCATGTGTTCATTGTTTGTGTTTGGAGAAATACCTATAGAAATCCTCCCATTTTACAGTTAGGTGTTTTTTTTTTTTTATTGTTGAGTTTTAAGAATTCTTTATATATTCCAGTACCAGTCTATGATTTGCAGATAATGCTCCTATTCAGTGGGTTATCTTTTCAGTTGTTGGATGGTTTGCTGCACAAAATTTTTCATTTAGATAGTCCAACTTACGATGTCCTAACAACAGTTGTCTAACCCAAGGTTATGATTTGCTCATTTTCGTCGAGGTGTTTTATAGTTTTAGCCTTTACACTTCGGTCTGTGGTGCATTTTCGGTTACTTTTTGCGTGCGATGTGACTGACCCCTAACCTTTGAGAGACTTCTCTGGCAAACTGCCTCTACGCTGCTCTGCTTTCGTTCACCGGCCCGAGTTACATGGCTACAGCCATCTCATCTGCGCGAGGCTGGACAATGTGCGCTTCAGGCATCTTGTATCAAATGTAGATTGTAAACCTTTTCGGCCATAGTCTAAACAAGTCCATTCTATTGCTTCGCTTTTCAAATAAATGGATCTGGAGATTTTTCACCCGCGAGGATTTAGCAGGGTGATCAGCGCGAACCGTCGCTGGTTCTCTCTCCCTCCGGGGCCTGCTCCTAGGACTGCAGTCCCGAGGGACTTACCGGCCTTCACCCCCTACCGCAGCCCCCCGCGAGTTTGGGCTCTCGGGGGAAACGAACCGGCGCCCTCCGCGCCTTCCCGCTGGCTCCCGCGGCCCGCCCCTCGCCGCGCCGCGCCCACTCGGCCCCCGGAGCCGCCCTCCCCGCGGGAGCCGGGGCGCCGGCCGGGCGATAACGCCGCAGGGCCGCGGCCGCGGGCGGAGCTGCGGTGCGCCATGGCCGCGTCCCCCGGAGCTCCCCAGGCCCCCGCGGTCGAGGCGCCGCCGCCCCAGCCGGACGCGCGCACCTTGGAGGGCGGCTCGGTGAGCGCAGGGCGATGGCGGGGAGCGGGGCTGCGCGAGGGAGGCGGCGGGAAGGGGCGCTGGCCCCGGCGTTCAGGCTTCTGAGTCCCCTTAGTAGAGCCGAAAGACCGAGATACTCGGGAGCCCCAAAGAGGACAGGGAAACTGAGTCCCAGACTATTGAGGTGACTTGCTGCATTGAGTCAGCTAGGCTGGCAGGACCGGGGCCGGTCTCTGGTCTCCTGATTCTCAAATTAGGGCTCTTGCCCGCCACAGTCCAGGTCTTCCCAGAGCTCTCCGGCCCCCGGGCAGGTAGGACTTCCCGCTGCGTGTGGGGGGCCGCCTCCCCTGCCCCGTCTCCGAGAACAGCCTGGCACCGGGCTCCCTGGAGACTGCCCGCAGAGGCGACTTCCTGGCAAGCAGGCCCCCCAGTGAGGGTGGAGGGCAGGTGGGGAGCCGGGGGTGTCCTCGGGCCGTCCTCATCCCCTGCGTGGATGGGGTCGCGCGCCCGCCGGCCAGGGTGGCTGTGTCCGAGAGGGGGCAGGACCCGGGAGCTTCGTGGGGACAAAGCTCCATCGCTTGCTGCATGCTCAACGCGACTGTGGTCTGTGGCTTCACTTCAGCCCCTCAGTTCTCCCTTGACTCAGTGCTTCCTGTCAGACACCTCAGAGCAAAGGCTGGTGGCCCCCAAGAAAGAAGGGGAGATAGGGAGGCCCCCTGGGGACCCTCCTTCCCCAGGGAGATTTAGAAATTCAGGAGGAGATGAATGGCAAGAGGGAAAACCGACCTTGCCCAAGAAGCGGCAGCATTTAGTTCTCATAACGACCCCGCGGCGTCTTTCATCCCATTTTGCGTGGGAGGAAATGCCCAGTGCCGCTGAAGTGCCCTAGAAGTACCTTCTAGTAGGGCTAGAAGTGGCACACAGAATTTGAATCCGAGTTAGTCCAACGCTAAAACTTGCGCTCGGTTAACTGTGAAAGACTCAAGAAGTTCAAGTAGGTGAAAGACTCAAGAAGTTCAAGTAGGTGAAACTGCCGTCCGCAGAGCTCCCAGAGTAGTTTCAGCAGGAAGTTCTCTTTCAAGTGACTTCTATGTGCCAGAAGCTTGCTAGGAGGGTTGGGGGGAGGGGGACAGAGGCACAGGGGGTGCTGTGGGGCTATCATGTTGGATTCTGCCTCTTACTAACAATTTCTGGAAATTGAAATAATGTTCACACACGCGTCAGAAAAGGAGATGACATCCTGCCTCATGTGTGGTTTTCTTCTGCGGGTAGAGAGAGTGTGCAAAGGACATGATAAACCATTATCTGGCAAGAACCTCCCCTCAGAAGTGCCCATGTGGGGTGTCCTGCAAGATACTAAAATGGGTAAAGTCATAGTCCTCTCCACTCCCCCTCCCATCCCCAAGCAAAGGATCAAAAGGAAGGATTCCCAGCATCTTTTGAAGAAACAGCCTTTTCCCTAGTCTTCATGACATTGATTTCTTCAACAAATGTATATAGCATCTCCTATATACCAGACATGGTTCTACGTAATGGGGACATGGTGGTGAATAAAAATTATAGCACATGCTCTCAGAGAGTTTACATTCTCTTGGGAGAGGCAGGAAATAAATGAGAATGTATCAGGTATTAGGTACACTAGAGGGAGAGTTGGGTAGTCAGGGAAGGCCTCTGTGTGGAGATGACATTCAGGCTTGAATGGCAAGGAGTCGGCTCTGCAAAGACTCAGAGAAAGAGCCTTCTAAAGGGAAGGAACAGGAAGTGCAAAGGCCCTGAGGCAGCAATAGGCATGGTCATATTGAGGCATAGCAAGGAAGCTACCAAGGTTGAGGAGAGCTGTTGGGAGTGAGGAGGGAAAGGGGTTGGGGGCTGTTTGGGTGGGCTCCTGTAGGCTATATGGGAAGGACTTGGAATTGTATTCAAAATGCAGTGGCAAGCTGCAGTTTTAAGAGAGTTTTAAGATGAGATGAGACATAAATAAGCAGAGATGAGACATAAAATTTATGTTATGAAAAGATCACCTTGGCTGCTGGATAGAGTGTGGACAATGGAGAATGAGCAGAAGCTGGGAAGCCACTTAGGAGGCCACTGATAGATTTGGTGAGGGAATTGGGAAAGAGAAATCAAGTTTTGTGGCGTGAGCTGCTGAGTGGACATTGGACATTGGGGCCATTTAATGCAATAGGGACAATAGGGTTAGGAGTTGGTTTAGACAATGGATGGAAATCAGCAGCTGTGTTTGACCATGCTAAGCTGAAATGCCTGGTAGGCAGCCATGTGGGTCTGTTAGTAGGCAGTCGAATATTCCAGTCTGGAGTTCAGTGGATAGCTTAGGGCTTATGAGATAGATATCTATCTCACACACACGCACACATGCACGCACATGCACACACACACCATTTGGAGTCATGAACATTTCTTTATCTCAGTGGTGGGCTAGTAAATAGTCTCCCCAGGAAAATAAAGAAAGCAACTGTGATTTGTAGTGCTTGCTGATTCCTGTGGTATAAATTCACCACAGCTGATTTCAGGCTGCCAGTGGTTCGAGGACTGGCCAAGGTCCTGGACATTTAACCATCAGCTCCTGCAGCAAATAACACTCAGCTTCATCAAGACACCTCTTGAAACTGGCAGGAATATTCTGGTTGACACAGAAGGCTTCAGGAGATACAGTGCTTTATTCAACGTCACACCGGGAGTTGGTGGCAAAGTTGGGAGCCTCCTGACCCCCCAGTTCACTCTGGCTTGCTGACTCAGAGAACAAAGCAGACTGCAGGAGGAAGCACTAAGAGGGGGAAAGGAAGAACTTGTCCCGTGGAATGTGGGATCTTTGAGAGGTCATAGCTTAGGATTTTTTCCCCCTCTTTGTCTCACTTCCCTTTACTATGATCTAGGGCAAATGAGGACTGAGAGGTTTCTGGAGGAGCCCTCAAGACAAAGGGACCTCAGGATGCTTATGGAGGCTCAGGACGGTATGGGCGACTCTTGTGTATCTGTGCAGGCTGGGGGCTTAGCTCCTGTGTTTCTCCCCAGGACAGCAGAGCCGGTCAGCTCTCATTCTGTACCAAGGTGTGCTATGGCATTGGTGGGATCCCCAACCAGGTGGCGTCCAGCGCCACAGCCTTTTACCTGCAACTGTTCCTGCTTGATGTGGCACAGGTAAGTGTGGGAAGCAGCCCAGGGGCCCCTATTCCCATCTTCCTTGGTACCCAGTTCTCCTGCCCCAACCTGTACTTCACTGGATGGATGCACTTCTGTCCCCAAACTGACAGTAAGGCAAATGCCTTTGAGGGCAACCCCCTGAAGGATGTTTACTGCAGGCTGTTGGTGGTGAAAAATGGGGGAACTATGAATGCCCAACAATATAGAAGTAGTTGAATAATAAGTTGTGTAAGAGCCACATAATGGACTGTTGTGTAGTCATTCAAAAGGAAGAGCTAGATCTGTACCAGTTGGCTTGGAGGGAGTTCCATGATGCACTGTCAAGTGAGAAAAGTTGCTTTTAGAGCATACAAATTGATTCTATATTACCAAAATAAAGACATGCCCCATATACGTGGTTCAGATACAGTCATGAAGAAAATAAATTACAGAAGGATATACACAGGCTGTTACTGTTGCCTATAGAAGGGAATGGTGGAGCATAGAGAGTAAGCAGAAGAAAAGATTTCTCACACTGTACCCATGATTTTGTTAAATGACACTCATATGATCTCATTTATGTAAAATTATAAATTATGAATGCACAGAAATAAATGCCTGAAAGGGTGATCACCAAAATGCTCTGGCAGTTATCTCAGGATGGGGGGACTTCAGAGGAGTTTTGCTCAATATTTTTCTGTACTGCTTGAATGTTATTTTAGGAGTGTGTCATTTATGTAATCAGAAAAATTAATAAAACATTGTCACTGTGAAACAAGTCTACCTCTGTCACCCTTCTTGTACAAATGAGGGTCCCCAAGCCTTCTCCAAAAGTGACTGGACAAGAGTGGTAATGGGAATGTGGCAATGTGTGGCTGTCAGCTCCTCCCTTCCCCCTCTCTTCACTAGCGCAGCTGTGCCCTGAGAACCTTCTGGATTTGTGGCTAGGGAAAGAGACCTCACAGACCTTTCTCCTGGCAGGTAGGCAGGCCCAGACACCCTCTTCTGACTCTGCCAGGACTCAGCCATCCTCCCACCTGTGCTTTTCAGATCCCTGCTGCCCAGGTGTCACTTGTCCTATTTGGAGGGAAGGTGTCTGGGGCAGCCGCCGACCCTGTGGCTGGGTTCTTCATCAACAGAAGCAGGAGGACAGGGTCTGGACGCCTCATGCCCTGGTGAGCAGCCCCATAATCCTCAGGGTCCTGGCTTCCAACCCTGGCCTGAGGCCACTGGATTTGTGACAGCCCCGCTTCTTAGTGGAAACCCGTGTAGATGATGAGAGGATGGGATGGTACTAGGTTAGGCTGAGCCAGGCAGGAGTTCAGAAACATTCTTGGGGAGACTCTGTCACCAGGAGGCACAGGGCTGGACAAAGCCTTGTAGACTCCTGGGCCTGATTGGGAGGGTCTATGTGTAGCCAGGGTGGGCTGGAGGCCTTGGAAGTCCTCATGGAGGAGGTAGGCAGGCCTCGCTGGTGCTCCAGGGTCCTGGAGACTGGGAATGGCAAGGCCAATGCTCAAGTGCCCCCCGAGGTCCGCAGTGAATGGCCCCACACCCCCAGCTGCCGCCACAGCCCATCAGCCAACTCTCCCTCTCCTTCTCCATGGCGGGCACACTGGTAGTCCCAGCCCAGGGCTCCTGTTGGGGGCAGGTGACTTCACCCAGAAGAGTGTGGTGGTTCCAGGTTTGTCCGTCATGTCCCCCATCCTGGTGCTCCACGCAGGCTGTGCTTCCACAGGGTGCTGGGCTGCACGCCCTTCATCACCGCGGCCTACTTCCTCCTGTGGTTCCTGCCCCCCTTCACCAGCCTGCGGGGCCTCTGGTACACGGGCTGCTACTGCCTGTTCCAGGCCCTGGCCACGGTAAGCCGGTGGCCCCGCTGCTGGCCAGTGGCCACCGTCAGGTGCTGTGTGAAGGGGAGAGGGCAGGTGGCCCCGAGGGACCCACTGCCCGCCGGGGCTCACCCCTCCCACCCTCCGCCCCTTACTCTGGGTTTGGGGGCATCAGCCCGGACGTGCCAGCCGGGGTCGTCGGGGTTGGGTCTGGGGGCGGGGGGGGCCAGCCTGAGCCCGGCCTGGGCGCCCGCAGTTCTTCCAGGTGCCCTACGCGGCGCTCACCATGCTCCTGACCCCCTGCCCGAGGGAGCGGGACTCGGCCACCGCGTACCGTGAGTGCGGGGCGTGCGGCGGGCGGGAGGCCGCGGACCCCGGGCCCGCCAGCGCCCGTCACCCGGCGCCGCTCTGTCCCAGGGATGACCCTGGAGATGGCGGGGACGCTGATGGGAGCCGCCGTCCACGGGCTCATCGTGTCGGGCGCCCACGGGCCGCACAGGTGCGAGGACGTCGCGCTCGCCGGGCCGGCCGTCGTCTCCCCCGACGCGGTGAGTGTCCCTGCGGCCCGGCCTCTGGCGTCGCTCGCCTCTCCCGCCCTCTCGCTCCTCCAGCCGCTGCCCCCGCGGCCGCGGCGGGCTCACCGCGCTTCTCCGCCCGGGCGCCTTCTCACCGGAAAGCAACAGATCTCAGAGCAGCAGGAGGGTAGAGGGGTGGGGAGGGGCCGCAGGCAGGGGCAGGGGAGAGGGGCTGGCGTCCCTGCGGCGCTCGGGGTGACACCCCTCCTGCGGCCGGTCCCACCCCGGCCTTGCCCGCAGCGTGCACGGAGAAGGGGAAACCTGAAAGCAGTTTCCCGTGGTCTCCCTGCAAACCAGATCTCTCCTCAGCAGCTAAGTCCGTGCGTCTGTTATCCAGTTCAGCTCTTTTTCACTTAAGCAAGTGATAGGATAATCCCCCGGAGCCCCAGGAGCCAACGTTTACTCCTCCTCTCCAGCCATGACCCCTACTCCCAGCCATTACCAAATCCCATGCACGTGTTGGGCCCCAGATCTTCTGCACCTGGCATCCCCAACATCTCCCGGGCACCCCAGTACTGCATCAGCCTTCCACGGAGTAGCCCAGCCTCCAGCGGCTCCCCCAGCCTGGTCAGGGTGACATTGGAAAGGAGTTCCATCGTGGGCGGCCCTCACCTTCAGGACCCAGCCGGGGCTGGCTTCGGTTTGTGGACTCTCCTCAGTGTTCCCTGCATCATTTTTCTTTGTCATTTAGGAAATAGCTCAGATTTACAAAAAATTATCCAGCTGCGGTTCTCCAAGTGTGGTCCCTGGGCAGCAAGCGGCCTCAGCATCACCTGGAAACTTGTTAGAAGGGCAGATTCTTGGGGCCCTGCCTAGAACTACTGATTGACTAATTTGGGGACGGAGCCAGCAGTCTATGTTGTTGTGAACAAGACTTCCAGGGGATTCTGACCCCCACCAGCATTTGAGAATCAGTGGTGTGAGAACAATACCACACCAGGGGCCCCGTACCGGCTCAAGAAAACATTACTGTGGAGTCCTGTGTATCCATGCCAGCCCTCTCCTCAGGGCCAGCTACAAAACTGGCCCATGAACACTGCAAAGTGTAAACACAGGGCTCTGGAAAGAGCAGGGAAGTCTGTCTGTCCTTCCCATGGCCCACTGCCCTAACCGAGGGATTGCTTGGGTTGAGATGCATAACTGATCCCACCCAGGTGCCCTCAGACCCATCATGGAGGCTGGCCTAGGGCCAGAGGGTGGTGGCCTTGCCCCTCCCAGACTGACTCTTTCCACGTGTATGCCCACGTCCCCGCTCAGGCCTCCACAGGCCCCCTCCCCAAAGGTACTGGGTCACTCTCGGGGGGTGGGGGGTGACAGTGGCCTTGGGTTGGCCTGGCCTGGAGTGCAAAGGATTGGGTAGCAGGAGGCTGAGAAGGCCACCCCTAGAGGTGGAGCCTCCTGTGAGCCAAGGCACAAAGCTCCAGGTACCCCGGTGAGGCCCTGTCCACCTCCTTCTTTCTTCCCCTCCCCAGAGACAACCTCAGCCTGAGCAGGTGACTGTTACTCCCATGCATGTCTTTCCATGGATTTTATCACTTATGTATCTGCCCCTGGACGGCAGGTAGCACCATTTCTGTTTTCACCATTTATCTGGGTCCTTGTGCCTCACGCTGTGCTGTAGCTTTCTGCTCGTGCGCCTGTCTTCCGCACTCCAAGCCCCTTACTGGGGATGGACAGGAGTCATGTACTGACCACTGTAACCTCAGGGTCGAGCATGCAGAAGGGCCACCAATGTTTGCCTTAAAAAATGAGAGCGAGGGCGCCTGGGTGGCTCAGTGGGTTAAGCCGCTGCCTTCGGCTCAGGTCATGGTCCCAGGGTCCTGGGATCGAGTCCCGCATAGGGCTCTCTGCTCAGCAGGGAGCCTGCTTCTCTCTCTATCTCTGCCTGCCTCTCTGTCTACTGTGATCTCTCTCTCTGTCAAATAATTAAATAAATAAATAAAATCTTAAAAAAAAAAAATGAGAGCGAAAGAGAGACGAAGGGCGCCGACCCCTGGTGGCATGGATGCCCTCCTGTTCATGCAAGAGGCACAGAGGCAGCAGAAGGACGATTCTGGGCCCTAACATCTCTGTCTCCTGTTCTGGTGATTGGGAGGAGAGACACCCAGCATCCTTGGGCTTGGACTGAAGGTCCCTCTGCCCCACTGGGAAATGCTCCTGTCCTGGGCGTCCCCGCTTCCATAGGCTGGAGACATCTCCCCCAGCCCAGTTCTGTCCTGTCCCACAGACTCGTCTCTACTCCATTGCAGCTGCCGTGCTTGCTCTCACTTACCCTGTGTGCACTGGTTTGCTGTGCCTCGGGGTGAAGGAGCGACCAGGTAAGGGGGTGCAGCCGGACCGTGGGAAGCCGAAGCTGGGACAGGATTCCACTTGGGCCTGCTTTTTGGTTTTGGACTCTGCCAAGCCCAAGTGTCATTTTCCTCTGTTGCAGATTCCTCTGGCCCGGCCTCAGGCCAAGGCCTGAGCTTCCTGGCTGGGCTGGGCCTCACTGTCCGGCACCCGCCCTACCTGAAGCTGGTGATCTCCTTCCTGTTCATCTCAGCAGCCATTCAGGTACCTCTGGCCTTGGCTCTGGCCATACTGACCCTGTGTAGGTTCAGGGTCAGCCTCTCGGCCCCACCGACCAGAGTTGGGCTTAAATGGAGAGAAATGGTAGTTGGCACAGGTTCCAGAGAGTCTGGTGTAGGGAGGAGAAAGACCCAGACAGTGCTTGTAGGGCCGGGGAGGATCAAGGCTAGGCAGTAGGAAGCTGACAAAATCTGGGTTCACTAGTAAGGTTCACTAGCCAGGCAAGGGGGAGGATGGACTAGGAATGGTATTTATACCTGTTTCAGGGCTGAGTGTCCTTTGTGGGGGAGGGGACTGCATGATGCACGATGATGGCAGCAACTGGTGTTTGAGTCCCAAAGAAGAGGCCAGACTTGCAACCCAGGCCTTCTGAATTCCTGCCATTCCCGAGACACGCCCACTTCCTGTTGGCCTCCTCAGGTGGAGCAGAGCTACCTGGTCCTGTTCTGTACACATGCCTCCCGGCTACATGATCACGTCCAGGGCGTGGTGCTGACCATCCTGGTGAGTGGTCCGGGGGTGATGGAGACAAGCTCCCGCAGAGACCTGAGTTGGGGACCTGGTGTGGTTCTTGACAAGACATGTATAGCCAGAATTCTGGTCAACATTCTGGACTCCTCTGTGGTCTTGGTCATCTGCACTCCAGCAGAAGGTGGGATCGAGGCTGGGGTCATAAAGTTCATAGCCACTGGTTCCAACCAGGGGGCAAAGTCAAGGTCAAGCATCCCACCTAAAAGCCAGGGCTTCCGGAACCTGGGTGGGTTAAGGCATTGGCAGCCCCGCCCAGGCTGGGATGATTTCTCTCTGTTCACAGGTCTCAGCTGTGCTGAGCACCCCACTGTGGGAGTGGGTTCTACAGCGATTCGGGAAGAAGACATCGGCCTTCGGGATCTGTGTGAGTGAGGCAAGAAGCCAGGTCTGGAGTGGGTGCAGGAAGGTGGCAGGGTCAGGGAGGTGGCCTTGGAGCCTGAGCTTCCTGGGGGCTGGCGGAGCTGATCTGTACTCTCTTGTGTCTTCAGTCCCTTGGAAAGGGACTATTAGTAAAGACCGGTGAGTGTGGGAATGAAAGAGCAAGTCAGGGGCAGGTGGAAGGATCAGCTGGTGTATCTGTCTCCCCAGGTGATGGTGCCTTTTGCAATCCTGTTGGCTGCTGTACCCACAGCACCTGTGGCATATGTGGTGGCCTTTGTGTCTGGCCTGAGCATTGCTGTGTCCTTGCTGCTACCCTGGTAGGCTGGGTGAAGGGGAAGGGATGTGTCCCTCCTCACAGGTATGCCCTCTTTCACATCCACCTGTCATCCTAGGCCCCCTGTGCCCAGCCTGTGCTGGGGAGGGGCTCTCCTACCTGCAGGAGATGGAGGCCACCATCCTTGGCTCCAAGGCCAAGTTCCATCCTTGGAGCTCTCCTGGAAGGGCACGGGATAGCAGGAAGGGTGGGCAACCGTGTTGGGGGAGGGGGCTGAAATGCAAGCACCTGTGGCCAGGCTCTCCGTGGGCCAGCCCTGGTCCTGGGCGGCAGGAACCCAAGGATGAATCTGACTTGGTCTCTGTCCCCAGAGAGCTCTCAGGCTGGTGGCTGTCAAGGGGATAAAAGGGATAACCCTGCAGCCCTCTCCCGCAGGTCCATGCTTCCAGATGTGGTGGATGCCTTCCAGCAGCAACATCAACATGGCCCGGGCCTGGAGACCATCTTCTACTCATCCTATGTCTTCTTCACCAAGCTTTCTGGCGCAGGCGCCCTGGGCATCTCCACTCTCAGTCTGGAGTGAGTCCCAGGGTCGGGCTGTACTAGAGGCACAAACACCGAGGGGGTGGGAAGAGGGCAGCGTTCTCAGTTCCATCGGCGCTCCCTGGCCAGCCCAACTCTCCCTTCCACCATGGTTAAGCTGATCTGGCTGGGGAATGACTCCTAGATTCAGGGCGGTGCGGGGGTGGAGTATCGGGGACCCCTCCTGCCAGGTCCGGTGGGATCGGAGCTGGAGGCGTGGGGATGCTGTTTCTCCAGGTTTGCAGGCTACGAGGCAGGAGCCTGCACGCAGGCAGAGCGGGTGGTGGTGACCCTCAAGGTCCTCATCGGGGCCGTGCCCACCTGCATGATCATCACCGGTCTGTGCATCCTCATGGTGGGCCCCGCACCAAAGGTGCCGAGCCAGGACCCCTCCCGCCGGCAGAGCCTTCAGAGGTGGGCACCCCACGCACATGGGTACACACGGCGGGGTACCAGCAGCCAGGCGCGCACGAACGTGTGCCAGCGTGAGACTAACAGGCCCACCATTGTCCCTGAGACATTTACGGGGTCGAACACGCCCGCCTTTGCAGACTCTACCCGCAGACTCGTCACTCTTCACTAATGCCATATGCTCCTGGATTTTTTTTAAATTTTTTTAAAAATTTATTTATTTGTCAGAGAGAGAGGGAGAGAGAGAGAGCGAGCACAGGCAGACAGAGTGGCAGGCAGAGGCAGAGGGAGAAGCAGGCTCCCTGCCAAGCAAGGAGCCCGATGTGGGACTCGATCCCAGGATGCTGGGACCATGACCGGAGCTGAAGGCAGCCGCTCAACCAACTGAGCCACCCAGGTGTCCCGGATTTTTTTTTTTTAAGATTTTATTTATTTATTTATTTGACAGACAGAGATCACAGGTAGGCAGAGGCAGGCAGAGAGAGAGGAAGGGATGCAGGCTCCCCGCTGAGCAGAGAGCCCGATGTGGGGCTGGATCCCAGGACCCTGGGATCAGGACCTGAGCCGAAGGCAGAGGCTTTAACCCACTGAGCCACCCAGGCGCCCCTGGATTTTTTTTTTTTTTTAAGATTTATTTAGTTATTTTTTCAGAGAGAGTGAGGGAGAGCATGAGTTGGGTGGGGAGCAGAGAGAGAGGACAAGAAGCAGACTGCCCGTGGAGCACGGAACCCAACACGGGGCTTGATCTAATGACCCTGAGATCATGACGCGAGCTGAAACCGCCTGAGCCACCTGGTTGTCCCTGCTCCTGGACTTTCTTTATTTTTTTAAAGATTTTATTTATTTGTCAGAGAGAGAGAAGAGAGAAAGAAAGAGAGAGCGAGCACAAGCACGTGGAGCAGCAGGCAGAGGGAGAAGCAGACTCCCAGCTGCTGAACTCGGTCCCAGGACTCCAGGATCATAACTTAAGCCCAAGGCCATTGCTTAACTGACTGAGCCATGAGGGCGACTGAGCCACCCAGGCATCCCCTCTTGGATTTTCTCCAGCTACTCTGCACATCCCTTCTTTGTCTCCCTCCCCCGATTATCTGTTGGATGTGGTATGGAAGGGCTCCCTCCTTGGCTCCTGTTCCCTTTGCTCTCCATAATGCAGGCACCTCGTCCCCGAGCCTGATCTGGAGCCCTCTTATGCCTGGTGACTCAAAGCCACCCCTCCCCCCGGACTTCCTACAGGTTCCAGATCCACGTGTCTGGCTCTCACTTGCACGTCACCCCCTGATGTCCCACAGGCATGGCGTCAGTTTCAAAGAGCCCCAAACTCCTGAACTTACCTCCTTTCCGAGTGGGGCTCCTCTCCTGTGACAGCACCATCCTCTCGCCTGGAAGCCAAAAGCCGGGTCCTCTTCTACTCTTTCCCCCACAGGTTGTGCTGAGCCACACTCTGAACCTTGTTCTTCTGGCTTCCAGGGCACTGATCCCGCTGCACAGGGATGACAGGCCTATTGGCTGGCTTTCCCAGGGGACTGTGGGGGTCTTGAAGCTGGGGCTGTGTTTTATTCGTTTCTGCATGCCCGGCCCAGCCCAGCACAGAGGTTAAGGCCACGCCGGGGCCCCAGTGTCAAGACGTCTGGCCCCGCAGCTTTCAAGAGCATGTGGCCACCTGCTTGGAGATGGTCCCACACCCACAAACACCAGCACACGCCCACACAGAGGAACACAGGGGGTCGGCAGGAAGTGGCACTGCCGTCGGTCCCTCATTCTCCATGTGGATGCTCAGACTGGCCAAGTAACACGGAGATCACACGCGCACTCGGGATGCCATGCGCGTGGGGCATGCTGGATGGACTTGGAGAGAAACAGGGGCTGCAGCTTCATTCTAGGAGTTGGGAAGAGAAAGGCTTGCTGGGGAGGCAGGGAGCTGCCACTACCACGTCCACATGGGTCTGTGGCCCGACATGGTCCCCCTCTACCCTCATCCGTCTCTTTGGTTTCTTTCCCTTTTCCAGGAGGACCAGCTACAGCCTCGCTTGAGGTCTGACCTTGTGTGGGCTGGAACAGCAGGAGCCAGCGTCTTCCGGGCTCAAAGTCCTTCTTTCTTCTCGGTCCCTTAGCACGCCCATTTCAAGGGTTACATGTGACCCATCTTTTCCCCTGGGATATGGAGTCTTCAGGGACATCTCCTGAAGGGACTGACCTGGGCCCCAGGACCCTCACCCGCCACTTCTCGCTTGTTGACCACAGACCGTGTCCGACAGGCCTGTGGCCCGGACCACCAGCTCCAGGTGACTCTGACCTGGAAAGCATCCCGAGAACAAAAGGAAAGCCCACCACCTGCTCACCTGCCAGGACAGACACACAGACGTCTTGTTCTTCCTGACACCCCAGTGGACAGTGAGAGAGAGGCTGACAGATGCCACATGAACGGGCAGAGTGGGATGGATGGACTTGTTGGGGATGACGTCAGGAAAGACGCAAACAGAGACATTGAGACCAACAGACCCCAGAAGGAGCAAATGGGGACAGCAGCGGGGGAGGAGACCGAGCAGAGCACAAGAGGCGTTTCTCAAGGCTTTTGGGTCGTTCAGATAAGCCGGCCACAGTTTCTGGAATCAGACACAGACTGGTGCTGAGCTACCAAACATCAATCACCTTTATGAACAAAAGTTATTTTTGCGGAAATACTTTTCTGAAATTGTATCTTATAAAAGCACAGGAACCACAGTTTTTTGTTGTTTTTTTTTTTAAAGATTTTATTTATTTATTCGACAGACAAAGATCACAAGCAGGCAGAGAGGCAGGCAGAGAGAGAGAGGAGGAAGCAGGCTCCCTGCTGAGCAGAGAGCCCGATGCGGGGCTCGATCCCAGGACTCTGGGATCATGACCTGAGCTGAAGGCAGAGGCTTTAACCCACTGAGCCACCCAGGTGCCCCGAACCACAGTTTTCTAAAGGCCATATCTTTGGGGAAGAATGATCCACTGAGGTTTATTTTTAAAATACATCTATATATTAAAGGCTTTATCTTCTACTAGGTCTATAAAATATCACTATGGCCATCCCTTTCATTCCACCTCCTGGGAAACCACTGCCCAAGGAGGGAAGGGAGAGGATGCCTGATGTCACTGCACCTGGCTATCCAGTCCCCTGCTCGGTCCCCTCCATGGGGTCAGCTCTCCAGACCCACCCCCCACTTCCTCATTAGACCTTTGGCTGCCTCGTAGTTCCAGACTCACCTAAGACTGCCAGAGCTCAGACTCACACTCAGACAGGATATACCCCTCAAAGCATGAAACATCTTGTTTCCTCCGCAAACACTGTAGTCCGAGAAGGAACCTGACTTCCGAGTGAGAGTGCACGGTGTGACCTGCTCCGTATGACGCTTGAACTCTCTGCCGTTGTGCCCCGACATGGGTATCTGATCCTTGAGGTCACAGGGCGTCAGGGAAAGAGCTGGGTCAGCTTCTCTTCGTTGCCGATCTGACTTAGGAACGGCCTGACAGGAAGCTCTGCTCCCTCCTGGCTGTGCGTGGCGCACGCACGCACGCACACAGAACAGTTTCTCAACGGTGGAAAAGCACGAGCTGTGAGGACACAGCACCTGCTAAGACAGAAGGTGACGTAAAGTTTCTACCATGTTACTGTGCTGTGCTTTGGAAACATGGGCAATGCAGGTAAGATCAGAAGCTTGTGCCAAATTCTATGTTGCCCGTTTCCCATGAGTGCAATCTCAAGGAGCCGAAGTATATACTGTCCCAATACAGCTGCAGGGGGCCACCTCTGGGGTCAGGGGTTAGATCTTAGAGACAGGAGGGCATGAGGGGGAGCCCAAAATGTATTTATTCACTTCTCCTTTTCAGCAGCCCGAAGAAGCAGGTATATTTTTCTCATTTTCAGATGAGGAAACAGCCTCAGAGAGATTAGGTAACTTACCTAAGATCAGCTGGTGGCAGCAATGGCCTTGAAACTAAGTGGGCCTGACTCCAAAGCCTGTGGAGATAGCGGGTACTGAACACATTTGCTGGAGGAACGGCCGATGCCCAGAGGCCAACATCCCCTCCTCTGACCCTCTGCTCTGATCCCACAGTATTATCTCCACTGTTTGGGGATTATTATTCCCAATTCCGCCCATTCTTCCTACTCTGGGTCCTTCAACTCATATATGCCCATGGAGCCTCCTGTTGTGTCCCCAACCCTCTTCTGACACCCATTCTCAGAGCCAGACCTCCTGTTTCAGAAAAGAGAATGTCTCCTTGCCACCAGGCCCACCCTGAGGCCTATCACTGACAAAGAGCAGGCATCTCCCTATCTCCCTTCCCCTTCCCTCTCTGCCCTTTTTTTTTTTTTTTTTTTTTTTTGAGAGAGAGCAAGTGAGTGAGTACATGGGGGTAGGTTGGGTAGTGGGGCAGAGGGAGAAAGGATCCTAAGCAGGCTCCACGCCTAGCCCAGTGCAGAGCCCAGCGCAGGGCTTAATCCCACAACCCTAAGATCATGACCTGAGCAGCAATTAAGAATCGGACATTCAACAGACTGAGCCACTCAGGCGCCCCTACACCTCTCTCTTTCTAACCCTGAACTGTCTGCCGAACTTGAGAAGCCCTCTGAGTATTCTCCAGGTAGTGTGAAAACATCCTCTGCCTAAAGTGGAATTCATCACCTCCCCACATCTGTTCTGCCACTTGTATTTTCGGGTAAATTACATCAGCATCTATCAAGTCACAACCAAAAACTTGGTGTTTTCTTTCTCTCTCTTTTTTTTTTAAAGATTTTATTTATTTATTTGACAGACAGAGATCACAAGCAGGCAGAGAGGCAGGCAGAGAGAGAGGAGGAAGCAGGCTCTCCGCCGAGCAGAGAGCCTGATGCGGGGCTGGATCCCAGGACCCTGAGATCATGACCTGAGCCGAAGGCAGAGGCCCTAACCCACTGAGCCACCAGGCACCCCAAACTTGGTGTTTTCTTAATTTTCTTTCTCCCCCACTCACTCTACCACACACTCCCCCTGTAGGGAGTTCACTCCCCATTCAAGTGTGGATTAAGCAATGGGAGGAAAGGGTTGCAGCTTGTAGGTTATTATCAAATGGTGGGGGTTATTTGGAATGGGACAGAAAATTGTCCCCAGATATGGCTGCGTGTGGCGCTAACCCACGTGGCAGCTGACAGAGTATCTGAGTGTCCGTTTTTGCGGTCCTACAGGACTCTGTTCAGCTGGGTACAGAGTTCCGTTGTTCACCTAGTGTTTCTTCGGTACAACACTGGTGCATAAGCAAGGAAATCATGTTACACTCCAATTGTTCCTTAATATAGTAACTGTTTTGGAGTAACACAAATTGGAGCGAATTTGTGTTTTCAAAACAAGCATTATAACAGAACTGAGTGTATATGTGTGTGAGTGTAAACAACAGAAATCCTAAATGATCTCATAAACATTCAAGGAATGAAATAAATATTTTAACGCAGTCCCACAAAGAAAACATGAGATCCAAATGATATTACCAAGGGCTATCAGACTTTCATAAAGGATCATTTCATTCCTTCTAGAAATTTTTTCAGGGAAGAAAAAAAGCGCAGACCCTGCAACTCATTATATCAGGCCGGAATAAGTTTGATAGCAAAACCAGACAAGCAAAGAAAAAAGAAAGGAAATTTACAGGCTGATCTTGAACACAGAACATGGAAGTAAGAATCTGAAGCAAAATATTAGTAATCTGAGTCTGGAAATTTCTAAAAAAATAAACCCATCATGAACACACTGGGTTTATTCTAAGAATGACAAGTTTGTTGCACATGAGAAAAATCTGTCAAGTGAAACTTACCTCATTAACAGATCAAAGGAGGAAAAAAGTTGTGTTCTCAATAGATATAGAATCATTTGATAAAAAGCTAATACCCACTCATATTAAAAGTACTAAGCAAACCAAGATGAAAAGGAAATTTTTAAACCTGAGAAAGGATAGCTACCAAAAACCTATAGTGAGCATCATTCTTAATAGTGAAATAGTCCCTTTAAAATCAGGAATAGGGGTGCCTGGGTGGCTCAGTGGGTTAAGCCTCTGCCTTCGGCTCAGGTCATGATCTCAGGGTCCTGGGATCGAGCCACGCATTGGGCTCTCTGCTTGGTGGGAAGGCTGCTTCCCCCTCTCTCTCTCTCTGCCTACTTGTGATCTCTCTCTCACTCTCTCTCTGTCAAATAAATAAATAAAATCTTAAGAAAAAAAAAGAAAGGAAGAAACAAAATTGCCATTATTTGTAAATGATATGATTACCTACACAGAAAACCCAAGAATCTACAGATAAATTATTAGAATAAAGGAGTATAGCCAGATAGTTGGACATAAAATCAACAAGAACAAATTACATTTGTATATGCCAGCAACAGTTATAAAACAATTTTTAAACAGTAGCAACAACAAAAAAATATATAAAATACCTAGAAATAAATGAACAGGATGTGAAAATACTTCTGCTTTTGGCCATGAGGGACTAGTAAAGACCAGACCTAGTCTCTCAGCTGAAGCAATTAAGAAAAACTGGAGAGAATATATGAAACAACAGTTTTCAAGATGCTGGGCATGAAGCAACAAAGGAGGAAACTCTGAACGATGGGAAACAAAGGAGGTAACGTTTAAGATTACCCCAGCTTGTTTTCTTGAGTTTCCAGATGATGGTGAAGAGAACCATCTGGAGCCCAGAGGACTCTAAGCTGAGAAAATGAGTTGGGGACACCAAAGTGGCTAGGGTTTGCAGGACAGAATATTGGATGGGAGGGAGCTACACTGACAGAAAACTCAGAGGGGTCCCCTCAAGTACTCAACAGAATGTTGATTAAAGAAACAAATGTGAGGGGACGCCTGGGTGGCTCAGTTGGTTGGATGACTGCCTTCGGCTCGGGTTGTGATCCCGGAGACCCGGGATCGAGTCCCGCATCAGGCTCCCAGCTCCACGGGGAGTCTGCTTCTCCCTCTGACCTTCTCCTCGCTCATGCTCTCTCACTGCCTCTCTCTCAAATAAATAAATAAAATCTTTTAAAAAAAAAAAAAAGAAAGAAACAAATGTGGGGGTACCTGGTGGCTCAGTTGGTTAGGCTTCTGCCTTCGGTTCAGGTCATGATCCCAGGGTCCTGGGACTGAGCCACGTGTTGGGCCAGGAAGCCTGTTTCTCCCTTTCCCACTCCCTCTGCTTGTGTTCCCTTTCTCCCTGTCTCTCTCTCTCTCTCTGTCAAATAAATAAATAAATAAAATGTTAAAAAAAAATGTGAAAGGCAAAACTTTCATAAAGGGAAAGATTGATAAATGTGACTTCCTTAAAATGAATGGTGTGTTCGGGGTGCCTGGGTGGCTCAGTGGATTAAAGCCCCTGCCTTTGGCTCGGGTCATGATCCCAGGTTCCTGGGATCGAGCCCCACATCGGGCTCTCTGCTCAGCAGGGAGCCTGCTTCCTCCTCTCTCTGTCTCTGCCTGCCTCTCTGCCTACTTGTCTGTCAAATAAATAAATAGAATCTTAAAAAAAAAACAACAAAAAACAATGCGCTCAATAAGACCCAGCATAAAGAGAAAAGACAAGGCACAAACTGGGCGAAGCTATTAGCCACATGCATTAACAACATCTAGAATATAAAAAGAATCCCTACAACTCAAGAAGAAAAAGACAACCCAATAGAAATCGGGGCAAAAGAAACAAACAGGGATTTTGGAAAAGAGAAAACTCAAATGGCCAATAAACACATGAAAGATGCTCAGTGTCCTTGGTGGTCTGGAAGTAAAAATTAGGGTCACAATGAGAAACCATTCAAAACTACTCCATTGTCCCAAGAAGCCTTGAGCATGAAAAACAATAGGAACTCTGATACATCGCTGCTGGGAGTGAAGACTGATGTGACCATCTAAGAAAATAATTTTAATTTACACACCCCCTGTGCTCCAGCAATACCACATCTATGTCAAAGACCCTAGGGAGAGGGCGGGGATGGCTCAGTCGGTTAAGCATCAGACTCTTGATTTTGGCTCAGGTCAAGATCTCACAGTCAGGATCTCACAGTTATGAGACTGCACCCCAACCCACGTGGGGCTCCCCGAACAGCATGGAGTCTGCTTGAGAGCCCCCCCACCCAGGCTCACAAGGATGCCTGCACTCAGGGACCCTCTCTCTGAAAATAAAGAAAAAAAAAAAAAAGACCCTAGAGAGACTTCTCAAATACTTGCTTCAGGACATACTTAATAAGACTATTCAAGGCAATATTGTTTATAATTGCAAAAATAAAACCAGGGAATGGTACCAATGTGCACAGTAGGAAAATGGATATATTATGGTAACTCAAAACAGCAAAAATAATAGAACAAACACATAACAAGCATGATTCTTAGAAATGATATTGAGTGAAAAATGTTAAGCTGCAGAGGACTATATACAATATAACAGTATTGTATAAAGTTCAAATACAAGGGGACATAAACACTATGTTGTTTAGGCCAATGTGTGTAGGTGGTTGTGGTAAAAAGAAGAAAGGAATGAATGATCACTACAACAATCAAGAAGATTAGTTACCTCTGGGGTAGAGTTCTCTCTATAGAAAAGGACCCAGAACAGTTTCTAGTAAACTTCTGGTTCTTAAATTAGGCGGTAGATGGCTCATTGTATTACTAAGCTTTCCTGGGGCACCTGGGTAGCTCAGTTGGTTAAGCAGCTGCCTTCAGCTCAGATCAAGACCCTGGGGTCCTGGGATTGAGCCCAGCTACTGGCTCAGAAGGGAACCTGATTCTCCCTCTCCCTCCATTACTCCCCCTGCTTGTGCTGTCAAATAAATAAATAATTTTTTAAAAAATTAAGCCTTCTTATACTTTATATGTACTGTGTGTATCAAATACTCATATGAAATTTAGAAAAATTTGGGCACCAAATGGGATTTGTAAATAATGTTTTTCCTTATGCAAAATATTCTCAACAGAACATTTAACAATAATTAAAAGATTATAGCTCTTCTGTCCCTATATCCGAAGCCAGCAAATACTGGATTATCTTCTATTGCTCCAGTGACTATAATAATAGCAGGGGCCAGGGCACCTGGGTGGCTCAGTCGTTAAGCATCTGCCTTTGGCTTAGGTCACAATCCCAGAGTCCTGGGATTGAGCCGCACATCAGGCTCCCTGCTCAGCAGGAAGCCTGCTTCTCCCTCTCCCACTTCCCCTGCTTGTATTCCCTCTCTCCCTGTCTCTCTCTCTCTCAGTCAAAGAAAAAAAAAAAGTAATAATAGCAGAGGCCAAGGAGATGTTTTTCATAGGAGAGTTGTCATGGAATCAGATTTGCTGTAAAGAAATACATAATTTATGTGCCAGACCGTCCACAAGAAGAAACACAGAGACAGTGTCCACAAACATAAAACCGAGAACTTTGCTTTATACCAGCAATGCTTGCAGAGAAAATACCACCCGAACATTAGGCCACCACAAGCATTAGTGATTTTATGGACTCATCCACAGGACTCTGACGAGGGAAATGGCCGTCATAACCTGAATGTACCTTGAGGCACCGGCACTGATCTTCCTATGGGGTTCCCAAGCCCCCCAGGCCTCCTAATAGTGTGCTTTTATCCCGCCCAGACACTTCTCTGCAAGAGGAGCCAGGCCTCAGGCTGTCCTCGGCCACGGCTCTCAGGCACCTGATTGCAGACCAGCGGCCTCCACTTCCATTATCCCAGCAGCCACTAATGCATTTAAACCACAAGATGGGCCCTCGCCTCTTCCCTATCCCAGCTCCATCTTCATAAACGGTAACAGACAGACAGGAGTCCCCAAGGGTACGAAACCTTTCCAGATAATTTTCGAGGAGAGTGGGGAGGGGCGGATGTGTCTGTGCTAATGGAACCTTTATGGCCGAGACAATTTCTCTGCAGAGCTGCCCTGACCAGCCACACACTCATCGATCTGTCAGGCTGCTGTCACTGGAATTTATGATTCTGTTGGAGAAGTGGTGTGTCTGTGTGAAGTTGCAATCAGGGCTCTCTCCACTTACTAAGTTGGCACTTGAGTCCGTAATTATAAGAAGCTGGTACTTTTTACCTACCTCAGATTCACTGAAATTTCTGGTTTTCTGAACTACTACTGTCTCTCACAGACTCTTTGCTGGTCTCTAAGACTTGAGTGGCGGGGAAAGAAAAACATCAAAATTGAAGTGACAACTGAGGTAAGGGAACTGACTACTGGGAGAAAAATAGGACGTTTTTATGATCCCAAAACTGGAAGGAAAAAAAAAAAAGGCATTTCAGGGAGAAAATCGGGGGTGGCAATAGCACGAAATCATGCCTTAGACCTCACGGGTGCTTGGCATCACACTACTAACATAAGCTCACACTCGAGTGGGGTCCAGAGGGGTCAAAGCGCTTGAAATTTCATTTGAAATTTACCCAGGGCTAGTTTTTAGGAGTTTCTGGGCCTTAGTTCACAGAACTTTTTTTTTTTTCTTTTAAGATTTTATTATTTATTTGACAAAGAGAGATCACAAGGAGGCAGAGAGGCAGGAAGAGAGAGAGGGAGAAGCAGGCCCCCTGCCGAGCAGAGAGCCTGATGCGGGGCTCGATCCCAGGACCCTGGGATCAGGACCTGAGCTGAAGGCAGAGGCTTAACCCACTGAGCCACCCAGGCGCCCCTAACCAGAACTTTTTTAACCAACTGAGCCACGCAGGCGTCCCTAACCAGAACTTTGTAAGGAAGCAAGATAGTTAGGCTTAAATTCTGGCAGGTCCAGCCAACATCAGAACTACTTCCTGTTCTAGGTAGCTCTGGGGACAGAGGTCAATCGATTTTTTTTGTCTTCTTTTGAGCTCGGCTGATTGCTGCTGGTTTGGAGTAAGAAGGATATGCCGGAGCCTATGTTCTCCAGGACCACTTGCTCTCATCTCTAAGCCAAGGAAATGATCTAAAACAATGTTAAAGTACCTTTTAAGTGCTTCTAAGACAGCTTTAACGGTTTTGGGCAAGGGACAGAATGCCTCAAAGAAACCGTAAAACACAATCCATATGGCACCAGAATACTGTTTTGTTCTGGGAATCCTGCCCTTAGACAAAACCACACAGTCTCGAATACGTAAACAACCACTTTTCGAGCCATCTAACGAAGACTGAGCTCTGCTAGACAGCAGGGAGCTGCAGCCCAGGGGTGGGGGTGCGGGGGACAAGGAGGAAAAGCGGCCGAGGCAGCCATGGCAGGGGCTTCTCCTCTGAGCGACAGTGCAAATCCCAGCTGAGGAGAGTCCACGGCGGACAACAGCTCTCCTCCGAGTGGCCTCATGTGGAAGGCTATGCGGCAAATACTCCACCAAGGAGCATCATGCCTAAATGCCTAAATCATGCCTAAACTGCCCAAATGGATGTGTCAGCCAGTGGCGTCTACACTCTGGACACTCAGGTGTCTCAAGACTTCGAGAGGAAGAGCAGGATTAAGGCTCTAGGAGAGAGTCCGTGAAGACCTTTGTGCTGCCGTCTCTGATGGTTACTTCCTGAGTGGCCGTGAAAGTTAACGGGATGAAGCCTTCGCTGTCAGCACAGAGAAGGATCCAGTGCGAGTCTGCAGAGTGGAATAAACACACAGGCCATTTAGGGTGTCTCGTCTTATTCTCTGAAGAAAAAGAAGACAAATACTTTTTTTGAGGGTAAGAAGAGAGTAGTTGGTAATATTTTTTATAAAGATTTTATTTATTTGACAGGCAGAGATCACAAGTAGGCAGAGAGGCAGGCAGAGAGAGGGGGAGGCAGGCTCCCCGCTGAGCAGAGAGCCCGATGCGGGGCTCGATCCCAGGACCCTGGGATCATGACCCGAGCCGATGGCAGAGGCTTTAACCCACTGAGCCACCCAGGCGCCCCAGTAGTTGATAATATTGAACTGATCATCAGAAGACGTGCAGATAAGTGGGGAGACGGGAGGACTGAGTACTACTGAAGGTGACGTCATACGGCAGGAGCAGGCACTGATGGTACCGATGGCAGAGGCATGGCTGGGAACTTCCATCTTTACCCAGGTGAGGCACTTAACACGCAGGGCTACGCATAGGACTGTGTATGTGGCACACACGTGTTAGGGGTTGTGCGTGGAGTGTCCCTGTCACTTCTGAAAATCTGTACTTTCTAAGGGCCACATGTAAAGTATGCAGAGAGGTTTTTATTAGTGATACGTATGATGCTGAACGCTGGAAACCACTGAAAGGTCCGAGAAATATGGCAAAGTAAAATACAGTACACTCAGAATGGAATATTAACCCCACCCAGGACAAATGACAATTACGAAGTCGTATCACAAATCCATGTGTCAAAACAGACGGACGCCTGGGTGGCTCAGTTGGTTAGGCGGCTGCCTTTGGCTCAGGTCATGATCCCGGAGTCCTGGGATCAAGTCCCGCATCGGGCTCCTTGCTCGGCAGGGAGCCTGCTTCTCCCTCTCCCTGCCTCTCTGTCTGCCTGTGCTCGCTCGCTCTCTCTCCCTCTCTCTCTGACAAATAAATAAATTAAAAAAACAACAACAGAAAATGCAGGCGCCTGGGTGGCTCAGTTGGTTGAGCAACTGCCTTCAGCTCAGGTCATGATCCTGGACTTCCAGGATGGAGTCCCGCATCGGGCTCCCAGCTCCTTGGGGAGTCTGCTTCTCCCTCTGATCTTCTCCTCTCTCATGCTCTCTCTCACTCATTCTCTCTCAAATAAATAAATAAAATCTTAAAACAAAAAAACAGAAAATGTGGGGCGCCTGGGTGGCTCAGTGGGTTAAAGCCTCTGCCTTCGGCTCAGGTCATGATCCCAGGGTCCTGGGATCGAGCCCCACATCGGGCTCTCTGCTCCGCGGAGGCTGCTTCCTCCTCTCTCTCCCTGCCTGCCTCTCTTGCCTACTTGTAATCTCTGTGAAATAAATAAATAAAATCTTAAAAAAAAACACAACAGAAAGTGCTGGTGCTACAATGTTAAGAGGGGAAAAAAGAAACGGATTTCATGTTCAACGTGGTGGCTATCGTGAGAAGAATAAGGCATAAAAAATCCAGCGTGATGGGCATCTGGTAGAGTGGACATGGCTCGGTTTGCTGGCATTTAGGGATGCCTTTCTCATCCCGTGTGTGCTGCATATTAAAACAACAACTCCTTTAAGAAATATTCTGCAACGCTGCTAGGATCTCTGTGTTTAGTGCAACAGGTACCTATGTCATTCCTCTGGAGCTGTTATATATTGCTTGGTAACTCCTCTAGTTTTTTCCTGGCTACTTTCAGGGCTTCCACTTAGGCTGTAAGTTCCTTAAGGGCAGAGCCCATATTTTCCGTGTGCTTTGGCACCTTATGATAGACTTGGGTATACAGCAGACAATGCACAATTCTCGTGAACCGTCTCATGAATCACTGAGGGGTTCATACACTTCATCTTCATTATCAACGAAACTTAACAAAACAGATGGTAGAGGGATGGGATATGGGGTAGAGCCAATATCTAAATTCTACCTACCATGGAGCATTTCGATGAGAGAGAGGCCGAAAGTCTGCTGAACTGTCTTCAGACTTAGTTTGCCATTGCAGAGGAGCACGGCTCTTTTTTCAACGACAGGACCTACACAATAAGATTTCTTCACATATAAAAATAAAAGTTGTTAAACTGATTGCAAAAGCAATAGAGTTAACATTTCTTTAGAACAGAATGTGTAAGTAGTTTTTTACTATCTTTATAACTAGACCAATTGTGGGGCGCCTGGGTAACTCAGTCAATTAAGCATCTGCCTTGGGCTCTGGTGGTGATCCCAGGGTCCTGGGATGCAGCCCTGCATTGGGCTCCCTGCTCAGCGGGGAGCCTGCTTCTCCCTCTCCCTCTGCTCCTGTCCCCACTAGTGTGCATGCGCTCTCGCTCTCTCTCTCCCCCTCTCCAATAAATAAATAAAATCTTTAAAAAGAAAAAAAAAATGACTAAACCAGTTGTAAATAAGGAGATTTTGGTTACACTATTTTTTTTTTTAAAGATTTTATTTATTTGACAGAGATTACAAGTAGGTAGAGAGGCAGGCAGAGAGAGAGGGGGGAAGCAGGCTCTCCACTGAGCAGAGAGTCTGATGCGGGGCTTGATCTCAGGACCTTGGAATCATGACCTGAGCCAAAGGCAGAGGCTTTAACCCACTGAGCCACCTAGGTGCCCCTTGGCTACATTATTATTATTATTATT
>PISX010022636.1:0-31317 GCA_004024625.1 Mellivora capensis
GAAAATCAATAAAGAAACAAAAGCATTGAATGACACATTGGACCAGATGGACCTCATAGATATATACAGAACATTCCACCCTAAAACAACAGAATACTCATTCTTCTCAAGTGCACATGGAACCTTTTCCAGAATAGACCACATACTGGGTCACAAATCAGGACTCAACCAATACCAAAAGATTGAGATTATTCCCTGCCTATTCTCAGATCACAATGCTTTGAAACTGGAGCTCAACCACAAGGAAAAGTTTGGAAGGAACTCAAACACCTGGAAGCTAAAGACCACCTTGCTTAAGAATGCGTGGATCAACCGTGAGATCAAAGAAGAACTTAAATAATTCATGGTAACCAGTGAGAATGAAGACACGTCGGTCCAAAACCTATGGGATACAGCAAAGGCGGTCCTAGGGCGGAAATACATAGCTATCCAAGCCTTCCTCAAAAAAAATTAAAAAATTCAGAATACAACAGCTGTCTCTACACCTTAAAGAACTGGAGAATCAACAACAAATTAAACCAACTCCACGCAAAAGAAGGGAAATAATCAAAGTTAGAGCAGAGATGAATGAGGTAGAAACTAGAGATACAGTAGAACGTATCAATGAAACTAGAAGCTGGTTTTTTGAAAGAATCAATAAGATTGATAAACCACTGGCCACACTAATCCAAAAGAAAAGAGAGAAAGCTCAAATTAATAAAATTATGAATGAAAAGGGAGAGATCACAACTTACACCAAGGAAGTAGAAACAATCATCAGAAGCTATTATCAACAGTTGTATGCCAATAAGTTAAGCAACCTAGAGGAAATGGATGCATTCCAAGAAAAATATAAACTCCCAAAATTGAACCAGGAAGAAATTGACAAGCTGAACAGACCGATATCTAGTATTGAAGCAGTGATCAAAAACCTCCCAAAAAACAAGAGCCCAGGACCTGACGGATTCCCTGGGGAATTCTACCAAACTTTCAAAGAAGAAATAACACCTATTCTCCTGAAGCTGTTTCAAAAACTTGAAGCAGAAGGAAAACTTCCAGACTCTTTTTATGAAGCCAGCATTACCCTGATCCCCAAACCAGGCAAAGACCACACCAAAAAGGAGAATCAGACCAATATCACTGATGAATATGGATGCTAAGATTCTCAACAAGATCCTAGCAAACGGGAATCAACAGCACATTAAACAGATCATCCATCATGACCAGGTGGGATTCATCCCTGGCTTACAAGGGTGGTTCAACATTCGCAGGTCAATCAATGTGATAGAATAAATCAATAAGAGAAGAGAGAAGAACCACATGGTCCTCTCAATTGATGCAGAAAAAGCATTTGACAAAATCAAGCATCCGTTCGTGATTAAAACGCTTCAAAGTATAGGGATAGAGGGAACATTCCTGAACTTCATAAAATCTATCTATGAAAGACCCACAGCAAACATCATCCTCAATGGGAAGAAGCTCACAGCCTTCCTGTTGAGATCAGGAACACGACAAGGATGCCCACTCTCACCACTTTTGTTGAACATAGTACTAGAAGTCCTAGCAACAGCAATCAGACAACAAAGAGAAATAAAAGGTATCCAAATTGGCAAGGAAGAAGTCAAACTCTCTCTCTTCGCAGATGACATGATACTTTATATAGAAAACTCAAAGGACTCCACCCCCAAACTACTAGAACTCATACAGCAATTCAGTAATGTGGCTGGATACAAAGTCAATGTACAGAAATCAGTGGCTTTCTTATACACTAACAATGAAAATACAGAAAGGGAAATTAGAGAATCGATTCCATTTATTATAGCACCAAGAACCATAAGATACCTGGGAATAAACCTAACCAAAGAGGTAAAGGATCTGTACTCGAGGAACTACAGAACGCTCATGAAAGAAATTGAAGAAGACGTAAAAAGATGGAAGACCATTCCATGTTCTTGGATCGGAAGAATAAACATTGTTAAAATGTCTATACTCCCTAGAGCAATCTGTACTTTTAATGCCATTCCCATCAAAATTCCACTGGTATTTTTCAAAGAGCTGGAGCAAATAATCCTAAAATTTGTATGGAATCAGAAGAGACACCGAATCGCTAAGGAAATGTTGAAAAACAAAAATAAAACTGGTGTCATCACGTTACCTGATTTCAAGCTTTACTACAAAGCTGTTATCACCAAGACAACATGGTACTGGCATAAAAACAGACACATAGACCAATGGAACAGAGTAGAGAGCCCAGATATGGACCCTCAACCCTATGGTCAAATAATCTTTGACAAAGCAGGAAAAAATATACAGTGGAAAAAAGGCAGTCTCTTCAATAAATGGTGCTGGGAAAATTGGACAGCTATATGTAGAAGAATAAAACTCAACCATTCTCTTACACCATACACAAAGATAAACTTGAAATGGATAAAGGACCTCAGTGTGAGACAGGAATCCATCAGAATCCTAGAGGAGAACATAGGCAGTAACCTCTTTGATATCAACCACAGCAACTTCTTTCAAGATAAGTCTCCAAAGGCAATGGAAACAAAAGCAAAAATGAACTTTTGGGAATTCATCAAGGTCAAAAACTTCTGCATAGCAAAGGAGACAGTCAAGAAAACAAAGAGGCAACCCACAGAATGGGAGAAGATATTTGCAAATGACAGTACAGACAAAAGGTTGATATCTAGGATCTATAAAGAACTTCTCAAACTCAACACATGCAAAACAGATAATCATACCAAAAAATGGGCAGAAGATATGAACAGACACTTCTCCAATGAAGACATACAGATGGCTATCAGACACATGAAAAAATGTTCATCATCACTAGCCATCAGGGAGATACAAATTAAAACCACATTGAGATACCACCTCACACCAGTTAGAATGGCCAAAATCAGCAAGACAGGAAACAACATGTGTTGGAGTGGATGTGGAGAAAGGGGAACCCTCTTACACTGTTGGTGGGAATGCAAGTTGGTGCAGCCACTCTGGAGAACAGTGTGGAGGTTCCTCAAGAAGTTAAAAATAGAGCTTCCCTATGACCCTGCAATTGCGCTACTGGGTATTTACCCCAAAGATACAGATGTGGTGAAAAGAAGGGGCATCTGTACCCCAATGTTTATAGCAGCAATGGCCACGGTTGCCAAACTTTGGAAAGAACCAAGATGTCCTTCCACGGAGGAATGGATAAGGAAGATGTGGTCCATATACACTATGGAGTATTATGCCTCCATCAGAAAGGATGAATACCCGACTTTTGTAGCAACATGGACGGGACTGAAAGAGATTATGCTGAGTTAAGCAAGTCAAGCAGAGAGTGCCAATTATCATATAGTTTCACTTATTTGGGGAGCATAACAAATAACACGGAGGACATGGGGAGATGGAAAGGAGAAGCGTGTTGAGGGAAATTGGGGGGGAGATGAATCACGAGAGACTATGGACTCTGAAAAATAACCTGAGGGTTTTGAAGGGGCAGGGGGTGGGAGGTTGGGCGAGCCTGGTGGTGGGTATTATGGAGGGCACGCATTGCATGGAGCACTGCGTGTGGTGTAAAACTATGAATTCTGTTACGCTGAAAAGAAATAAAAAAATATATATTTTAAAAAAAAGAATTTTCCATAATAGGACTACTAAATGAGCCAGGTACCACACTCCCCTATCAACTTTCAAAGAAATTTTTTAAAACAAACACCATTTGATGAGATTTTATTCATGTACATACCCATGATAATGGACATAAACATCATTCTCAAAATTTCCCTGATGCCCTTATAATCCTTACTTCCCTCAACTGCCCATCACCAGGTAATCACTGTCACTTACTTCATTTAATTAATTATTTATTCTTGTGCAAGGGTGCTCTTTATTTTTTAAGTAAATTCAATTAATTAACATATAATGTATCATTAGTTTCAGAGGTGGGTCTAGTGATTCCCCAGTCTCATGTAACACTCAGTGCTCAGTACACCATGTGCCTTCCTTAATGCCCATCACCAAGTTACCCTATCCCCCACCCACCTCCCCTTCAACAACCCTGTTTGTTTCCTATGATTGAGAGTCTCTTATGGTTTGTCTTCCTCTCTTTCATCTTGTTTTATTTTTCCTCTTCCCCTATGATCCCCTGTTTTGTTTCTTAAATTGCACATGTGAGTAAAATATGATTATTGTCTTTCTATGATAAACTTATTTTGCTTAGCATAATACCCTCCAGTTCCATCCACATCATTGCAAATGGAAAGATTTCTTTTCTTTTTTTTGTGGCTAAGTACTATTCTGTTATATATACCATTCCACATATATACCATATCTTCATTATGCATTCATCTGTCGACGGACATCTGGGCTCTTTCCATAGTTTGGATATTGTGGACATTGCTGCTATAAACATTGGGGTGCACATGCCCCTTTGGATCATTAAATTTGTATTTTGGGGTAAATACCTTGTAGTGCAATTGCTGGGTCATAGGGTAGTTCTATTTTTAACTTTTTCAGGAATCTCCAAATTGTTGTCCAGAGTGCTGTACCAGTTTGTATTCTCATCAACAGGACCAAAGGGTTACCCTTTCTCCTCATCCTCAACATCTGTCATTTCTTCACTTGTTAATTCTAGCCATTCTGACCAGTGTGAGGAGGTAATTCATTATGGTTTTGATTTGTATTTCCCTGGTCCCAAGTGGTGTTGAGCATTCATTCCTTCATGTGTCTGTTGGCCATTTTCATGTTTTCTTTGGAGAAATGTCTGTTCATGTCCTCTCCCCATTTCTTTTTTTTTTTTTAAGATTTTTATTTATCTCTTTGAAAGACAGAGATCACAAGTAGTCAGAGAGGCAGGCAGAGAGAGGGAAGCAGGCTCCTCACTGAGCAGAGAGCCCGATGTGGGGCTCGATCCCAGGACTGGGATCATGACCTGAGCCGAAGGCAGAGGCCTCAACCACTGAGCCACCCAGGCGCCCCTCCCCATTTCTTGATTGGGTTATTTATTTTTTGGTTGTTGAGTTTGAAAGTTCCTTAAAGATTTGGGATACTAGTCCTTTATCTGATAAGACATTTACAAATATCATCTGTCAGTTGTC
Organism: Mellivora capensis; assembly: GCA_004024625.1. NCBI lineage: Eukaryota > Metazoa > Chordata > Mammalia > Carnivora > Mustelidae > Mellivora > Mellivora capensis. Next base: position 5,064 of record PISX010022636.1, read on the forward strand.
TTTTGGTTTTATCGACTGTTTCCTTTTTTGTGCTAAAGCTTTTTACCTTGATCATGTCCCCATAGTTCATTATTTGCCTTCGTTTCCCCTGCTTTATGTCACTTTATATGAATTTTGGATCCCCTAGAATTTTATATACATGGAAACAGGATGAACAGTATGTACAGTATGGCTTGTTTTACTCACCATAATAATTTTCAGATTCAACTGTGTTGTGTGCATCAATAGTTTGTTACTTTTTGTTGTTGAGTAATAGTCCATCATAAGGTTACACTAAAATTTGTTCATCTATTCACCTGTTGATGAATATTTCAGTTTTTTTAAAAAAAGACTTTATTTATTTATTTGACAGACAGAGAGAGATCACAAGTAGGCAGAGCAGCAGGCAGAGAGAGGGGGGAAGGAGGCTCCCCGCTGAGCAGAGAACCTGATGTGGGGCTCGATCCCAGGACCCTGAGATCATGACCTGAGCCGAAGGCAGAGGCTTTAACCCACTGAGCCACACAGGTGCCCCAAAAACTGCAGGTCAGCTCTGGCCTCCACTGCCCACCCGCCACCTCATTTGAAGCAATGGTGCCATACTTCCACACTTTTCTTCCTTGTGTGGTAACACATAGGAACAATTTTTAACTCCTATATCAGATTATTACATTGTATGTTTTAAATACATACAATTTTGTCAGTAATAGCTATTAAAAAAAACCCCAACCATCCTATAGCAAGTTACTATAGGCTACTATAGTTAGTAAGTTACTAAGACTGCAAAACAAATGACCACATTTCTTATAGTCCAAATAAACACCCTTTTTTATTTCTCAGAAGCCTACAGTTCTGCTGATAGGAGGCAAGCTCCACCGATTTCAGGTGGACTCGCTGACACATCTGCAGTCCTATAGAATGTAGGTCTTTCTATCTTTAAGTGGTTCAGCACAATTCAGCCCCCATATTACCATTAACCTGCTGTTTCTGTCTCTATGGTTCCAATTCACTGCATTGTAGTACTAATGCAGCTTCTGGCAGGCTCTGGGATCCCTTTCACATGCTGCTGGGCTCAGAGACTTTGTAGACCTCTAGGACTGTCTTCATTTGTTTCTCTAAGAGTCAGACCCTGAGAAAAACATTTGAGTCTAAGTAGCTCATTCCAGGTAGTGGAGAAGTGGTGACAGAGAGGAAGGTAGAGGGGCAGCCATTGCAGTGTCTGTGTTTACATCCTTGCCAAAACTTGGTGTGGCCAGACTTTTTAATGTTAATTGTACTTGTAGATTTTGTAGTGGTGTCTCAATATGATTTTCATTTGCCTTTCCTTAATGGCTAATGATTTGGCATATCTTTTCATTCATCATTCATGAAGAGGCTACAACTGTGGGAAATTGGGACACAGTGCCACTTGGGATGTGCCTGTGGAAGGTTCCATCCAAGGGATGAAGAATGGGACTGTTGCTGAGGCTGAGGACTGGTGAGAGCTAAGTGAGACTCTGCTCCTTAATCAGGGCTTTGGCTCAGGTTTCTCCTTCAAGGCTTTGCTTCAAAGGAGTTTCTGGCCCTGGAGGCTGGGGCTAGACTTGTCAGCTAGGTTCCCATTGACCTATTCTAAGTCCACTACAAGTAGGCAATATGTGCCATGTTTTGGGACCTGGTTGGTAGTCACAAATGCAAATGGACCCCCAAAATACCAGAAATAAGTCTCACCTGTTTTCTTTCATGGCATAATCAATTAAAGCCACTTTTGAGAGACTAAGGGGGCTAGATTTCTGCATTTAAGGGTTCTGGCATACCAGTAGTGCATTGGCTGCAACTGTTTCAGCTTTGCTGTGGATAAGCAGGATGGGATGCCTATCAGAAGCTACCTCTCCATCTTGTGCATGCACCACCAAACAGAAATCTGCTTTTAATGAAGCAGCAGATATTTTTAGTGATTTATCAGAAAACACTTTGTTACATGGGATGATGGATTACTACAGAACATTAGAGAAATGCCTGTGACCTCATGATTTGAAAGTCTATGAAAAAATTGAAGCAGTTGGAAGCAAGCAAGCTTAGCAGTAGGGAGAGTCTAAAATGGCCTAATTTCTTAGAAGATGGTGTCAAAACTTGCACAATGTGGCTTCTGAGCTTGCTCTGCTCAAAAAATGAACAAGGGTTGTGACAAGTACCCTGCTTCTGATACACAGATTCTCTCCCAGTCTCTGACTAAATGTTTCTGGACCTGCATATTTTTCTGCCTTTCAGGTTTTAAACATCTCACAAGGCTGTGTTGGACCACCATTTTGTTCTTGTGACCTCTGCTGCCTATCACCATCCACAATTTCAATCTATTATATAGATGGATACCAATCTGAGTTAGTTCTTGCTTTCCAGGCTGAAGAGCCCCAGAAGTATCAACATTCACACACAGATTACTTGATTAACACATTCATTTATATCAGGAAGTAGTGTCAAAAGTATCTATGTGACCAATATGAGGGGACTCAGCAAACACAAAGCCCCAGTATTTAGTTACACTGTCTCCATGTCATACATTAGAGTATGAAGGCAGGGGAAAAGAGCAATGTTTAAGCTCCAAGGCCATGAGACAGGAGGGATTCTCTCTAAGTCAGAAGAGGGGCAGTCTTTTTGCTTTTTCTGGTCTTCAATTGATTGGATTTTGCCCACCCACACTGGAGAGGGCAATCTGCGGCACTGTTTACCAATTTTAATGGTAATCTCATTCAGAAACACCCTCCACAGACACAGCCAGAACAGTGTTAGACCAAAATATCAGGTTGACACATAGAATAAACCATCCTATTATTCTTCCATTTCTTTCAGCAGCCCCAAATATGGATGCACCTTAGTTTGTTAAACCAGTCTCTCTTTATGGATATTTGATGATTTTGAATCCTTTGTTATTGTGAGTAGCTCTGCGATGAATAGCCCTGTGCACACGTATTCCATTTGTTTGCCCTACATTGTGATTCAGATTCTGAGAGGTGGGCTTTTGGGTCAAATGGTAAATGCATATGTCATTCTACCTCCTTGGGTACTGTACCATTTGGCATGTTACCAATAATGCCTGAAAGCACTTGTTCCCTGGGGAAACAGGGATCCACATTTGGTCAAGGAAAACACCACCACTCTTGGCAGTGGACATTGGTTTAGGACCAAGCTGGCCAATGGGAGGGACTGATGGGAATAATTATGAAAGCATGAGGAGAGAGAAGCTGTCTCTCCCTGGTGATTGCTCAGCTAGCTCTTGTAAACCTCCAAACTCCAGGGGCAACAATGTACAGAAAGCCTGGTCAAGAATGATACTGACAAAGAAGTGTTGGCCAGAGAGACAAAAAGACAGTAAGATAGAATCCCGATGGACTAATAGAGTCCCTAGATCTAGCTGGACCTGAATCAGAGGCTATTTTTACACTTTTTCAGTTATGAGACCAAAAATTCAGTTTTGAAATGTTGAATGCCATTTTACTTCTATGTGAAATCTAAAAAATTAAACAAGCAAACAAATAACACAGAAAAAGAACCAAAAGTTGGAATAAGTAGCTTCCAGAGATGAGGGTGTTTGGGGCTGGGCAAAATGATTGAAGGAGAGTGGGAGGCATAAGCTTCCGGTTATGGGACGAAGAAGTCACAGAGACTAAAATTACAGCATAGGGAATATAGTCAATGATATTGTGATAGCATTGTATGGTGACAGATGGTAGCTACACTTGTAAGTATAGACTTGTATAGACTTGTCCAATCACTATGTTATACACCTGAAAAATGTAAAGTGTGTATAACCTCTACTTACATTTTCAAAAATTTGGAATGAATCCATTTTCCTACAACCAAGAGAGTCCTACCAAAGACAGCATGCTGCAGAAAATATGACTTCTGCCTTCACAGATATTTACAATTGCAATGAAGAAATGAAAAACAATGAGAAAAATGTAAGACAGAGTAGTATCAGATGCTGTACTTTGTTATACACTGAGTGCCATGAGTCCTTCAGAAGTCAGAGAAGGGCAGACAGTGGGCCTTGAGGTGATAGATTTGGGTTGGTGGAACTTTGAAGAGCTCCATAGTCCTGTGCCTGCAATTTGAGATGTGATATGGTCTGAGAACAAAAGTTTTTGTAGTGTTGGGGCAAATTTCTGTTCAAGCTGAAGGTGCAGAAACTTTAAACTGTTGGCATAGGGGATATAGACTCAAACCCTTCCAGGGGTGATAGATATGTCATATTTGGTAGATAGTTTTACACTTCCAACATCTGAACTATTTAAATTTTAAAACACATTTGGCCCTACAGAGTGCCTAAAAGATGGTAATCTGTGCTTCATGTCTCAGGGAAGTGAGGGGATGTGTTTTCTGAGGCCTAGATATTGGGGTGGGTGTCAGAGAACCCCACAGGCATGACTTGAAAGGCACTCATCCCATGGGCAGCAGGAAAAAGTTAGGATGCCTTAAGCACTTTAGCTGAACAAACTCTATAGTGTCTCCAGTTTGTAAGTCTCTACTATCACCCAATGGGACTGCAGTGTAAATCTAATCTGACTGTGACCTTCCCAAAGTTGTTTGATCAAGGGAGTAGGTGGGGCAACATCCGGGTTGGGCCCTCTCCACTGGTCACATGGGCATCCTGGTGCTGGCCACCCATTCAGCATTGTGGGAGCCCATCTTCCAACTTACTCCAATGTTCCATGTGTCATGTGCTGTTTCAGATCCTTAGCCTGAGGCAGGTTAACCCCTAAAGGCAGAGCTTGAGGAAAGGATTTGAGCCAGGTGGCTAAGTGGGAGGTGGCCCAGGACATGCTAGGGAAGTTAGGCAAGGACATTAATATAGGACTTGTCAAGGAGTGAACTACTGCTGTGGGTGACTGGTGTGTGCTCTTGTTGGGGGCTTCTAGGAAACTGTGTGGGCCATGCCTCTGAATTGCTCCAGCGAGTGGGGAGGAAGCCAGGGAATCTATCCACCAACTAGCTGAATGTTGCACGAGGGGCAGTAAGTCTCTTCCAGCCCCCAGGTGGAGAAAAAGGAAGAGGAGAACAGGTACAGAAGGTAGGAAGCTGTCAAGGTGCATCGAAACTGCCCACCAGCTGCAGGTGAGCACAAGGTGAGCTGAGAGGATGTGGCACATGATGTCTTCAGGTATCCTACTAAGAGTTCCCAACCAATATCTGCTGATCTTGATTGGGTACACTGTTCAGCTGCCTCTCTTCTCTTGCCACCTGGAAGCCCCCTAGCATCAGGAACTGTTTCCACTCATAGCTGTATCCTCCATGCCTAGCATAATGTGTGGGTCAGACCAGTGTCTGGTTAGGATTTACCAAATGAACAGATACCACCATATTTGTTTCAGCTTCTCCCTGGGTTCTTTACTCCAATTGTTCTCCAAAGAGTACACTGCAGGCAAGATGGCAGTCTCCTCTGCTGCCACTGACTGAAGGCAGGGTTGGCAAGGAATCCATTCCATGTCCTCACATTAACCACTTTTTGCCCTCCCTCTAGATTCTGAGGCAGGAGACCTCTGTGGCTGAACCAATTCATGGCCCAACTTCCTGTCCGCTCCTGCCAGGAAGCAAACCTTTAGGTGCCTTTGCAGGGTCAGGCAGGGTCCTCACTTAACACAATAGCTCTCACACTTGCCATCACAAAAGTCTCAGAGCTGGTTGGTTCTCTTTGGGTTTCCAAAGATAAGCAGACCCATTGCTAACCAGATGTCTGGCTGGTGCTTGCTCCTCAGGTAGTTTCATTCACCAGTTTTGTAGTGATGTAGAGGGAAGCCTCTCTGTCAGTTTAGGATAAATTTAATCCTCTAAGCAGAAACTGACCCAAAATTTCCACACAGGCAGGACTTAGGATCAGCCATCTGGTTGGAAGGGGGATCAGGGAACTTATATAGAGCTACCTTAATATGGCAAACACCTCAATATTACTCGGGTGGTATGTTAATTTCCAGTGGCTTAATGGAGGGGTTGGTAAATTACAGGAAGCTAAAGGATGCCATCCCTTGGACCCTTATTCTTTATTTTTTAAAAGATTTTATTTATTTATTTGACAGACAGAGATCACAAGTAGACAGAGAGGCAGGCAGAGAGGGAGAGAGGAGGAAGCAGGCTCGCTGCTGAGCAGAGAGCCTGATGCGGGGCTCAATCCCAGGACCCTGAGATCATGACCTGAGCTGAAGGCAGAAGCTTTAACCCACTGAGCCACTCAGGTGCCCCAGCCCCCTATTCCTTATGAACAAGATATACTCCAATAGAATTGGGCATGAATGTGATGGGTGAGAGGCAGAGCAAAGCCAGAGGAGACCTTGACATTTAGCCACCCAAAACTCACGTGACCTCTGCTAGTTTTTTTTTTTTTTTAATTATCTGACTGTTTTTGCAGGCAAATCAGGTTAAATCTCTGTCAGAAAGAATAACATCACTCCTGAGCTTGGATAAGTATCTTCTGTTTTTAGTGTTATAATTTTCAATAATTCCCCTTGAGCAGGCTCTGCCATCTAGATCATCACCTCCTCAGCTGCTGGCACTGGAGAGCTGCCTCTACTTGTCTAGCTGAGAAACCGTGTTTACCACATCATTAACTGATCTGCAGAGATTTTGGAATTTGTAAATCTCAGTGTTTTCCTGTGTGAAAACAGATATTGTGCCAGAAACTCACTGTCAAAGAGAACCATCTGTATTGGTAATTAGCAAACAAAAAAGAGGCCAGAGTGCCCATCTCAAGCCAAAATTCTTCCTCACAGGATGGATGCAACTGGGTGAAGTAATGAACAGAGTTCTTTTCTACTTCTACATGTGCATTTGGAAGTGGAATCACATCCTTTTATAGCACCTAGGTTTCAAAACACAAAAGATAATATGTCTTTATGGGGTTGAAAGCATGTAAGTCTTACTATGGTGAAGGGATGAGTCAGTGGTGATGTGAGGTGTCCTGTGGGTTGATTTACTTTTTGCTCACCTCTATACAGCCAACATGGAGATGTCTTTTTTTTTCACATTGCTCAGTCCCTAGAAGTCCTCAGAGAGTTCTGTGACCTGTAAACTGGCCATTTCAAACTATCCCTTGCAACAGTGCCAGTCTTTGGGATTTCAGTGGTGATGACTATGAACTATGACTAAATCACACCACTTATGTGTCCCTTTATGAGAGAAAATTGTTGTAGTTCAAACATAAACCCTATGATTTCAAGTATCTGGAGTGTGGATAGCCAAGGCAGGAAGCCATGACCATGTATAGAATAATTCCAACTTTAACTCTGTCCCTTTGTCTCCATAAACCACTTAAACATCTCAGAAATACCAGTATTCCAAAGCCAGATACTCAGTCTTGAAAGAAGTCTGTAAGTATTAGAATAACTGATTCAAAAGTCACATCAGATCAACAATGGATTCTATGATTTATTGTAAACCATGTGTGTGTTAGCGGTGGGCATTGTGTTTTGTGTCACAAACCTCACAAACCTCTCATTGATCTAAATACCTATTCAATTATGACTACAATTGGCATAGAAACTGCTGATGATGTGCAAAGGATGATAAAATTTCCAAGTCTGTTTGTACATAGTTTAAATTGAAGAGGGTTTCAATATGATTCCATTATAAAGTGTTCTATTAGTGTCAAAATGAGTGCAAGGAACAGAAGAGAAAGTGTTTTAAGGTTGCTTTATGGGAGGAATTCATTTTTTTTAAGCGACCAAATGACACTGAACATAATAAAAACATAAAATTGATAATCATATAACAGCTGACATGGCTCTTCATGTTTTATTTAAAGACATTCAGTTAACTGTCAAGCCTGTTACCTCAAGTGCTGCAGGAAAGGGCATTTCTTAAAGCAGTGCCATCTGGCTGCCTCAGTTTCCCAGGTCACTATGAGTGGTTGGAGTGTATTTGTCCACATTCCAGTCCATGCACATCCACACAGCACTGCCTCTGGTATCATCTCTCCACTTGCTCCACCACCCCCTGTCATTTCATCTACTTGACGCAAGATGGCAGAGGAGTAGGAGACTGAAATATCAGGTCCCAGGAGTTCAGCTTGATAGTTATCAAACCATTCAGAACATCTACAAACTCAACAGGAAATAGAAGAGAAGAAGAGCAGCAATTCTAGGAACAGAAAATTGACCACTTCCTGGAAGGTAGGATGTGCTGGAGAATTGAATCCCAAGTGATGGGAAGATAGACGATGGGGGAGAGGGGTGGAGGGCTCCTGGCAAGTGACAGAACAGCAGAGCACAAAATCAGAACTTTAAAAGTCTGCATCACTGAGGGACATCACTCCAGAGGCTTAGCAGGGGGTGGAGCCCTCAAGGGGACAGTGTGGTCTCAGGACCCGCAGGGTGACAGAAAGACCAGGGGTGTCTGAGTGTGGCAGAGCTTCCAGGTATCAGAGTGGGGAAGCCAGCTGTGGAGAACATAGCCGAACAGTGGGGTCTCAGCTCAGGGTTACCTTAAACCATGATCCAAGGGTCAGTCGGTCCCCTGCTCTTTGAGCAGGGACCCCACAAGTGGCAGATATGGGGAGACTCACCTTCATTCTTCAGGAGGAGTGGTGCAGAGCACATGGTAGGAATATGCTGGGTTTGGAGACTCCAAATGGGGCTGTGCGTCAGAGATAGAAATGCTCAGTCACAGGCCAGTGAGCTTGGAGTGCAGCTGGAGACCAGGGAGATGGGAAGGATAGACTGCTTTTCTCTGAGGGCCCACTGAGTAGTGGGGCCCAAGGTCCTGTCTCCTAGGAGGCCAGAGATTGGGAGGCCGCCAACCTCATTCCCGTCCTCCAATGCTGTGTGGAAAACATTCAGGGAACAAAAGCTCCAAGAGCAAACCTGAGCAGATGACTTAGCCTGGTTCCTGGCAAGGGCAGTGCAATTCTGCCTTGGGCAAAGACATTTGAGAATCATGGTAACAGGCCCCTTTCCCAGAAGATCAGCAAGAACATCCAGGTAAGACCAAGTCACCAATCAATGAGAACTGCAGAACGCCAGAACTTGGGGAAAGCGACACATAGAATTCATGGCTTTTTCCCCACGATTCATCAGTCTTTCAAAGTTAAATTAAAAAAATTTTTTTTCTTATTCTATTTTTTAACTTTCCTTTTCATATTTTAACATTTTAAAAGGTTATATCTTATCAATATCTTTTAAATTTTTTTTAAATTTTCATTGTTATAGTCATGTTTTATTCCTTCATTGTATTTAGCCTTATTTTGTTGTTTACATATAGGTTTTTTTCCTTTAAAATCTTGGGATACAATTCCTTCAAATAGATCAATATATACCTTAAATCTAGTGCATGGCTTTGTTCTAGACTCTAGCCAGATCACATTCTCTCCTTTTTTTTAAAAACCAACTTCTTATCTTATCAATTCCTTTTTTAGAATATTTTTAAAATTTCATCTTTACAGTCATATTCCATCCCTTCATTGTATCTACCCTTATTTTTGTATATATATATAAGTTTTTCTTTCTTTAAAATTTTGGAAGGTAGTTTCTTCTAAGAGACCAGAATAAACCAAAAATCAAGTGGGTGGCTCTGTTCTACTCACCAGTCTAATGTATATATATATATATTTTTTATTAATTTTTTATTTTCCCCCCTTTTGTCTCCCTTGGTTTCAGGTCTCTTCTGATTTGGCATATGTTTTTCTGGAGTCTTTGCCACCCTTTTAGTATTTTGCTCTCTCATTCATCTATTCTTATCTGGATAAAGTGACAAGGCTAAAAAACTCATCATACACACACACAAAAGAACAAGAGGCAGTGCTGGTGGTTAGGAATCTAATCAATACAGACATTAGTAATATGTCAGAACTAGAGCTTGACATGACAATTGTCAAGGTGCTAGCTGGGCTCGAAAAAAGCATGGAAGATATTAGAGAATCCCTTTCTGGAGAAATAAAATCTGTTTCTGGAAAAATAAAATCTAACCAAGTGGAAAATTTAAAAAGCTATTAATGAAGTGCAATAAAAAGTGGAGGCTCTTACTCTTAGGATAAATGAGGCAAAAAAGAGAATTACTGATATAGAAGAGCAAATGATGGAGACTAAAGAAGCTGAGCAAAAGTGAGACAAACAACTACTGGGCCATGTAAGACTATGTAAGACAAAACAATATTAGAATAATTGGGATCCCAAAAGAAGAAGAAAGAGGGGGGCAGAAGGTATATTGGAACAAATTAGAGTAGAGAATTTCCCTGATATGGCAAAGGGAACAAGCATCAAAATCCAGGAGGCACATAGAAACTCCACTCAAAATCAATAAAAATAAGTCCATACCCCATCACATAATAGTAAAACTTACAAGCCTTAGTGACAGAAAATCCTGAAAGCACCTCTGGACAAGAGGTCTGTAACTAGAAATATTAGATTAGCAGCAGACCTATCCACAGAGACCTGGCAGGCCAGAAAGGACTGGCATGATATATTCAGAGGACTAAATAAGAAAAATATGCAGCCAAGAATATTATATCCAGCTAGGCTGTCACTGAAAATAGGAGAGAGAAAAAACTTCCAGGACAAACACAAATTAAAAGAATGTGCAAGGACCAAACCAGCCCTATAGGAAATATTGAAAGGGGTCCTCTAAGCAAAGAGAGAGCCTAAAAGTAATAGACCAGAGAAGGACAGAGACAATATACAGTAACAGTCACCTTACAGGCAATACAATGACACGAAATTCATATCTTTCAATACTGAATGTAAATGGGCTAAATGCCACAATCAAAAGACACAGGGTAACAGAATGGATTAAAAAAACAAAACAAAACAAGATCCATCAACATGCTATCTACAAGAAACTCATTTTAGACCGAAAGACAGCTCCAGATTTAAAGTGAAGGCATAGAAAACAATTTACCATGCTAATGGACATCAAAAGATAACTGGGGTGGCAATCCTTATATCAGGTAAATTAGATTTTAAGCCAATGATTATAATAAGAGATGAGGAAGGACACTATATCATACTTAAAGGGTCTGTCCAGCAAGGTGATCTAACAATTTTAAATATCTATGCCCCTAACAAGGGAGCAGCCAATTATATAAACCAATTAATAACAAAATCAAAGAAACACAACAATAATAGGAGGGGACTTTAACACCCCCCTCAGTGAAATGGACAGATCATCCAAGCAAAAGATCAAGAAGGAAATAAAGGCCTTAAATGGCACACTGGACCCAATGGACATCACAGATATATTCAGAACATTCCATCCCAAAGCAACAGCATACATATTTTCTCTAGTGCACATGGAACATTCTCCAGAATAGATCACACCCTGGGTCACAAACTAGGTCATCACTGGTACCAAAAGTTTGGGATCATTCCCTGCATATTTTCAGAACTCAATGCTTTGAAACTAGAACTCAACCACAAGAGGAAAGTTGGAAAGAACTAAATACATGGAGGCTAAAGAGCATCCTACTAAAGAATGAATGGATCAACCAGGAAATTAAAGAAGAATTGAAAAATCTCATGGAAACAAATGAAAATGAAAACTCCTCAAAACTGATTTTACAGTTTTGCTACTGACATAGCAAAGGCAGCCCTGAGAGAAAAGTATATAACAATACAAGCCTTTCTCAAGAAATAAAAAAAGGTCTCAAGTATACAACCTAATCCTACACCCAAAGGAGCTGGAGAAAGAACAGCAAAGAAAACCTAAACCTACCAGGAGAAGAGAAATCATAAAGATCAGGGAAGAAATCAAGAAATTTAAACCAAAAGAACAGTAGAACAAATCAACAAAACTAGGAGCTTGTTCTTTGAAAGAAATGATAAGATTGATAAACCCCTGGCCAGACATATCAAAAAGAAAAGAGAAAGGACTCAAATTAATAAAATCATGAATGTAAGAGAAGAGATCACAATCAACACCAAAGAAATATAACTATAAAAACATATTTTGATCAACTATACACCAGCAAATTTGACAATCTGGAAGAAATGGATATATTCCTAGAGACATATAAACTACCACAACTGAACCAGGAAGAAATAGAAAACCTGAACAGACACATAACCAGTAAGGAGAATGAAGCAGTCATCAGAAGTCTGCCAACAAACAAGAGCCAAGGTCAGAAGGCATCCCAGGGTAATACTACTAAACATTTAAAGAAGAATTAATACCTATTCTCTTGAAACTGTTCCAAAAAATAGAAATGGAAAGAAAGCTTCCAAACTTTTTTTGTGAGGCCAGCATTACCTTGATCCCAAAGCCAGACAAAGATCCCATCAAAAAGGATAATTACAGATCAACATCCTTGATGAACACAGATGCAAAAATTCTCACCAAAATACTAGGTAATAGGATCCAACCGTACATGAAAAGGATTATTCGCCACGACAAAATGGGATTTATTCCTGGGTTGCAAGTTTGGTTTGACATCCACAAATCAATGTGATCAATACATTAATAAAAGAAAGAACAAGAACCATATGATACTCTCAATAGATGCTGAAGAAGCATTTAGCAAAATATAGCATCCTTTCTTGACCAAAACTCTTCAAAGTGTAGGGATAAGGGGTACATACCTCAATATAATCAAAGCCATCTATGAAAAACCCACAACAAATATCATTCTCAATGGGGAAAAACTGAGAGCTGTGTCAGGAACACAGCAGGAATATCCATTATCACCACTGCTGTTCAAAGTAGTACTAGAAGTTCTAGCCTTAGCAATCAGACAAGAAAAAGAAATCAAAGGCTCCCGAATTGGGAAAGAAGAAGTCAAGCTCTCACTCTTTGCAGATGCAATGATACTTTATGGTAAAACCCAAGAGACTCCACTCCAAAACTACTATAGCTTATAGAGGATTTCAGCAAAGTGTTGGGATGTAAAATCAATGCACAGAAATCAGTTGTATTTCTATACACCAACAGCAAGACAGAAGAAAGAGAAATTAAGGAGTCAATCCCATTTACAATTGGACCCAAACCCATAAGATACCTAGGAATAAACCTAACCAAAGAGATAAAGAATCTATACTCAGAAAACTATAAAGTACTCATGAAAGAAATTGAGAAAGACACAAAGAAATGGAAAAGCCTTCTAATCATTGATTGGAAGAACAAATATTGTGAAAATCTCTCTGCTACCTAAAGCAATTTACACATTTAATGCAGTCCCTTTCAAAATACAATCAATGCTTTTCAAAGAAGTGGAAAAAATAATCCTAAAATTTATATGGAACCAGGGAAGATCCCAAATAGCCTGGGGAATGTTGAAAAAGAAAGTCTAACTTTACAAAGCTGTAATCATCAAGACAGTATGGTACTGGCACAAAAACAGATACATAGTTCAATGGAACAGAATAGAGAGCCCAGAAAGGGACCCTCAACTGTATGGTCAACTAATCTTCCAAAAACCAGGAAAAAATGTCCAACGGAAAAAAAGACAGTCTTTTCAACAAATGGTGTTGGGAAAATTGTACAGCCACATGCAGAAAAATGAAACTGGACCATTTGCTTACACCACACAAAAACATAGACTCAAAATGGATGAAAGACCTCAATGTGAGTCAGGAATCCATCAATATCCTTGAGGCAAACACAAGCAGAAACCTCTTCAACCTTAGCTGCAGCAACTTCTTCCTAGAAATATATTTTTTAAAAGATTTTATTTATTTATTTGTCAGAGAGAGAGAGAGCGAGAGAGTGAGCACAGGCAGACAGAGTGGCAGGCAGAGGCAGAGGGAGAAGCAGGCTCCCTGCCGAGCAAGGAGCCCAATGTGGGACTCGATCCCAGGACGCTGGGATCATGACCTGAGCCAAAGGCAGATGTTTAACCAACTGAGCCACCCAGGGGTCCCTAGAAATATTGTTAAAGACAAGGAAAGCAAGGACAAAAATGAACTATTGGGACTTCATCAAGATCAAAAGCTCTTGCGCAGCAAAGAAAACAGTCAACAAAAGCAAAAGACAACTGACAGAATGGGAAAAGAAACTCGCAAATGACAGCAGATAAAGGCCTAGTATCTATAAAGAACTTATCAAAATCAACAACCAAAAAACAAATACAAGTAAAAACAAAAATCCAATCAGAAATTGGGTAGAGGACATGGACAGAGATTTCCACAAAGAAGACATCCAGATGGCCAACAGACACATGAAAAAGAGCTTAACATCACTAGGCATCAGGGAAATACAAATCAAAACCACAATGCAATACCACCACACATCAGTCAGAATGGCTAAAATTAACAAGTCAGGAAACAACAGATCTTGGCAAGGATGCAGAAAAATTGGAACCTTCCTACACTGTTGTTGGGAATGCAAGCTGGCATAGCCACTCTGGAAAACAGTATGGAGGTTCCTCAAAATGTTGAAAATAGAACTATCCTATGACCCAGCAATTGCAATACTGGGTATTTAGCCTAAAGACACAAATGTAGTGATCTGAAGGGGCAAGTGCATCCAAATATTTATAGCAGCAATGTCCACAATAGCCAAACTATGGAAAGAACCTAGATGTTCATCAATAGATGTTTGGATAAAGAAAATGTGGGGTATATATATACAATGGAATGTATGGATTGCACTAGAGGGTATTATGCTGAGTGAAATAAATCAATCAGAGAAAGACAATTATCATATGATCTCTCTGATATGAGGAATTTCAGAGGCAGGGTGAGGTGTTGTGGGGGCTAGTGAAGGAAAAAATGAAACAAGATGTAGACAAACCATGAGAGACTCTTAATCTCAGGAAACAAACTGAGGGTTGCTGAGGGGGTAAGGGAGGTAAGGATAGGGTGGCTGGGTTATGGACATTGAGGAGGGTATGTGCTATGGTGAGTGCTGTAAAATGTGTAAGCCTGATAATTCACAGACCTGTACCCCTGGGACAAATAATACATTATATGTTTAAAAAAAGTAAAAGAACATATTGAAAATAGATGATAATTGATAGATAAATAATAGATAAGATATGAAATTGTTCAAGGGTTAAAGATCCAAGTCTTCAAAAGGACTAGATCTTTGTACCCCATTACTGACCAGTCACTGGACATGGGCTGCCTTCAGGGAGGGGGTGGGTGTAATACAGTGGCTCTCATAGCCAAGGTAATTTCTGGAGAGGGATTCAGCTGGTAGCCATTCACAATCAATGCCTCTGGAAGCAGGGAAGGAGACCTGGATTTTCAAAGGGAATCGGATGGTCCACCTCTTGTGCTGCTCAAGTCCAGTTGCTGAAAGAGACATTCATCCCATCTGGGAATGAGCTTGTCCAGGATTCTGGCTGGGCACTTCTCTTGGGAAAACAGAGAAGAGGAAGGGCAGTGAGATCAGCTATAATCCCTATAACTGCTGCTGGTCTGGAGACTGAAGCTCATTCTCATCATTTCCCTCCTCTATTTTATACCCTCACCTCTCATCACCTCTAGCACTTCTGCTGGCCCATGATTTTTTCTCTGGCATATACTGTATACAGTTCTGGAGGCTGAGAGTCCGAGATCAGGGTGCTGGCATGGTTGAGGGAGGGCCATCTTCCGGGTCTCTGATTTCCTGTTGTATCCTCAGGTGGTGGGTGGGGGGAGGGAACTCGCTCAGGTCTCTTTTATAAAAGCTCTAATCCCAATCATGAGGACTCTGCCCTAAGCACCTCTCAAAGACCCCAACTTCTAAATGAGGGTTAGGTTTCCACATATGGGTCAGGGACAGTGGCGGGGGGGCACTCAGACTAAAGCTACCTCTATGTCAGTGGCTCTCAACAGGGGGATGATTTTGCCAGCAGTGGATATCTGTGGATGTCGGGAACATTTGGATCACAGCGAGAGGGGGAGGGGCAATACTACTGGCATCTACCAGGTGGGGGGCAGGGATGCTGCTGAACATCCACAATGCACAGGACAGCCCCAAACAACAAAGAACTACCTGGCTTAAAATGTTAGCAGTGCCAAAGTGGAGAAGCTCTGCTCCATGTGATAAAACACAGGGCTTCATTAGCATGGGATATTTGGGCCCAGACTGCAACTTACCATGAGCTTTGAGAAAAGCATACCTGACTTTCACCTGGTAGCTTGGGGGTGGAGTCTTTGGGGTTTTCCATATAAAGTATCATGTCATCTTTGAAGAGAGAGAGTTTGACTTCTTCATTGCCAATTTGGATATGTTTTATTTCTCTTTGTTGTCTGATTGCTGTTGCTAGGACTTCTAATACTATGTTGAACAAGAGTGGTGAGAGTGGGCATCCTTGTCATGTTCCTGATGTCAATGGGAAAGCTGTGAGATTCTTCCCATTGAGGATGATGTTTACTGTGGGTCTTTCATAGATAGATTTTATGAAGTTGAGGAATGTTCCCTCTATCCCTATACTTTGAAGCGTTTTAATCAGGAATGGATGCTGGATTTTGTCAAATGCTTTTTCACTCAGCTCAAATGCTTTTTCTGCGTCAATTGAGACGACCATGTGGTTCTTCTCTCTTCTCTTATTGATTTGTTCTATCACATTGATTGATTTGTGAATGTTGAACCATCCTTGTAACCCAGGGATGAATCCCACCTGGTCATGGTGGATAATTTTTTTAATGTGCTATTGGATCCTATTAGCTAGGATCTTGTTGAGAATCTTAGCATCCATATTCATCAGGGATATTGGTCTGAAATTCTCCTTTTTGGTGGAGTTTTTGCCTGGGTTAGAAATCAGTGTAATGCTGGCTTCATAAAAGGAGTCTGGAAGTTTTCCTTCTGCTTCAATTTTTTGAAACAGCCCCAGGAGAATAGGTGTTATTTCTTCTTTGAAAGATTTTAGAATTCCCCAGGGAATCCATCAGGTCCTGGGCTCTTGTGTTTTGGGAGGTTTTTGATCACTGCTTCAATCTTGTTACTAGATATCGGTCTATTCAGGTTGTCAATTTCTTCCTGGTTCAATTTTGGAAGTTTATAGTTTTCCAGGAATGCATCCATTTCATCTAGGTTGCTTAACTTAATGGCATATAAATGTTGATAATAGCTTCTGATGATTGTTTCTACTTTCTTGGTGTTAGTTGTGATCTCTCCCTTTTCATTCATAATTTTATAAATTTGGGCCTTCTCTCTTTTCTTTTGGATTAGTTTGGCCAACAGTTTATCGATCTTATTGATTCTTTCAAAAAACCAGCTTCTAGTTTCATTGATAAGTTCTACTGTATCTCTAGTTTCTACTTCATTGATCTCTGCTCTAATCTTGACTATTTCCCTTCTTGCGTGTGGAGTTGGTTTAATTTGTTGTTGATTCTCCAGTTCTTTAAGGTGTGAGAGACAGCTGGTGTTTTCTGGATGTTTCCATTTTTTTTTTTTTTTTTGAGGGAGGCTTGGATGGCTATGTATTTCCCCCTTAGGACTGCCTTTGCTATATCCCATAGGTTTTGGACCAAAGTGTCTTCATTCTTGTTGGTTTCCATGAATTGTTTAAGTTATCCTTAGATCTCCTAGTTGATCCAAGCATTATTAAGCAAGGCAGTCTTAGCTTCCAGGTGTTTGAGTTCCTTCCATACTTTTCCTTGTGGTTGAGCTCCAGTTTCAAAGCATTGTGATCTGAGAATAGGCAGGAAATAATCTCAATCTTTTGGTATTGGTTGAGCCCTGATTTGTGACCCAGTATGTGGTCTATTCTGGAGAAGGTTCCATGTGCGGTTGAGAAGAATGAGTATTCTGTTGTTTTAGGGTGGAATGTTCTGTATGTAACTATGAGGTCCATCTGGTCTAATGTGTTATTCAATGCTATTGTTTCTTTATTGATTTTCTGCTTGGATGATTTGTCTATTACTGAGTGTGGCATGTTAAGATCTCCTACTATTAATGTATTCATATCAATATGACCCTTTATTTGGATTAACAGTTTTCTTACATAACTGGCTGCTCCCATATTGGGGGCATAAATATTTACAGTTGGTAAATATTTGGTGGATATTCCCTTTAAGAATGATGTAGTAGCCTTCTGTATCTCTGACTACAGTATTTCACTTAAAATATGACTTATCTGATATGAGAATCGCTACCCAAGCCTTCTTTTGAGGCCCATTGGCATGAAAGATGTTTCTCCGTTCCTTCACTTTCAGGCTGGATGTATCCTTAGGTTCGAAATGGGTTTCTTGTAGACAACATATGAATGGGTCCTGTCGTTTTATCCAATATGCAACCCTGTGTTTTTATAGGTGCATTTAGGCCATTCATGTTGAGAGTGATTATTGAGAGATATGTTTTTATTGACATCGTGTTACCTGTGAAGTGTTTGTTTCTATAGATTGTCTCCATATATTTCTGTTCAATGATATTCTTAGGATTTTTCCTCTTTTATAGACCCCCCTTAATATTTCCTGTAGTGTTGACTTGGTGGTCTCATACTCCTTTAAAACTTGCCGGTCTTCAAAGTTCTTTATCTCTCCATCCATTTTGAATGTCAGTCATGCTGGGTAAAGTATTCTTGGCTGCATGTTCTTCTCATTTAGTGCCCTGAATAGGTCTTGCCAGCCCTTTCTGACTTGCCAGGTTTCTGTGGACAGGTCTGACTTTATTCTGATGGGCTTTCCTCTATACTTAAGGAATTTCTTTGCCCTAGCTGCTTTCAAGAGCACCTGTCTACAATTATGATTCATCATTTTCACTATCAGGTGTCTTGAGGTCTTTCTAGATTCTATGATCTTGGGGGAAAACCGTTCTGCCTCTAGTATATGAATGCTGGTTCCATTCACAAGATTGGGAAAATTTTCATGGAGAATTTGTCCCATTATATCTTCTAGTCTTCTTTCTTTCTCCTCCCCCTTAGGGATTTCAATAATTCTGACATGGAACGTTTCATGGCGTCATTTATTTCCCCAGTTCTGTTTTCATGGCTTCTATGCTGTTTGTTCCAAGCTTCCTCCTGATCCTTTTTATGTATCTGTTTGTCCTCCAAATCACTAATTCTATCTTCTGCCTCAGTTACCCTAGCTTTTTGGGAATTTAGAATAGATTAGATTGGAACTCATTGTGAACATCATCCCTGGTGGCTTTCACTTCTGCCCTAATCAATTCCATTTTGTCATCCATGGCTTTCTCCAACCTAGCTATTGCCTGGATAATTGTTAGCCTGAATTCCCTTTCTGACATATTGTCCATGTCCATATCCAATAGCTCTGTTGCAGAAGGCCCTGAATTTTTCTTCTGTTGGGCATTCCTCCTCCTAGTCATTTTGGTGAGAGGTAGCTGAATGTATTGACTGTGATGCAGGCAAGGTGCACCCTGGAACACTTCTGAGCAATTAAGAGTCACCACCCAAAAGAAATTAAAAAAAGGAGAGAGAGAGACAGAGAGACAGGAAAAAAAAGAAAGATAAAATAAAAGAGAAGACCCAGCCCAAATGGACCCCAGGGTAAGATTTATGAAGTATACAAAGAAAAACAGACAGGGGCGCCTGGGTGGTTCAGTGGGTTAAAGCCTCTGCTTTCGGCTTGGGTCATGATCCCGGGGTCCTGGGATCAAGCCCCACATAGGGCTCTCTGCTCCGTGGAGAGTCTGCTTCCTCCTCTCTCTCCCTGTCTGCCTCTCTTGCCTACTTGTAATCTCTGTCTGTCAAATAAATAAATAAAATCTTAAAAAAAAAGAAAAACAGATAAACAAAAAGACCGACAAAAGTAGATGAAAAGAGAAAAATAAATAAATTAATTAATTAAAAAAAAAAAGAAGAATCTTGTCAAAAAGAACCCCTAGTATAAGATTTATATACTATCAGGACCAAAACAAATACACAGAAACTCTGGCTGAAGAAAAAGATGGGAGAGTGGTTATAAATTCTCAGTGTGGGCGTGGAAGGTTATTTTGATTCTTCCTGGATGTATCTTGACATCTTTGTTAAAGGACTCAATTTTCCTAAGATAAAAGGGGTTTAAAAACTGGTTTATCTATAGGGGTAGCATTGATTGGGGAAAGGTGACTACCTTGAAGCTTAACTCTATATGAATATTAAAAAAGAAAAGAATAAACTAAACTAAACTAAACTAAAATTAAATTAAAAATTTAAAAATAGAAAAGCAAAAGAGAAACACAGGTATATGTATCAAAAATTTCAGATTAAAAGGTTATTATGGAATTTGATGTACTGGACATCTCACTGTGATGGTAAATAGGTTAAAAAGTTGTCTATAAAAAATGAACCAGAATAGTGGGAACGAATTAAAAATAAAAGTTGTATCTATGAGTATCCCTAATTGCCTGATTCCCACAATTTCTCCCCATGATCCTTTGCTCTTTTTGAGTGCTTTCAACCAGACTCCAAGTTAATGCTGGTCCCCAATCGCAGGGCAGTCTCATATTGGGGTATTACTTTCCAATGGGTCACTTCTGGTGGCTCCCTCCCCCTTTTGTTTATCCTCTGATATCAGCCCAATGTTCCCACTCTGCTTTACCTGTCCACTGGTGTCTTCTGCCCCCGTAGAGATCCAGAAGTGTATAATTCTAATCTCAGGCTGATTTCATGGGTGCAGAGTTCTTTGGTAGGTATTCAGCTCACATTAGGGTACAGGTTGAAATGGCGCCTCCCCCTACTTCCCCGCCATCTTGTCCACCGTTTAAACATCTTATTAGTATTTTCCTCTCATTTTCTCCCTCTCATTTTTATTAACTACAAGCATTTGTTGAAACTGTGTACCGTATGTTAGCTTATCATTTCCTGAATGGTTAATTTTCTCTCTCTCTCTCTTCCTTTCTTTCTTTCTTTCTTTCTTTCTCTCTCTCTCTCTCTCTCTCTTTCTTTCTCCTCTGATCTAAATAATACTGCTCTAAACATCTTGGGAAGAAGCTTTTTCTCTATTTTGTGTTATTTCCTTAGTACAGATTCCATTGAAGTCAAATTTTTGGGTTTGAGCATGTTTATGAATCAGTTGACTCTGCTTTTTCCTAAGTGTTGCTCCCAGCGAGCCTGCTAGCAGCAAGGATTGAGATTACCATCTGCACTGTAAATTGACTAACAATACACACATCTGTATAATTTGATCATTGGTGGTAGGCATTTTGGAGAATGGGAGTGTCATGTAGGAGGGCCAGAGGTGTTGGAAGAGAACCTGGCTAATGATAGATGAATTTGGTGTTAGGGGTGTTGAGTTTGAGAAAAGGGCAGGATCCAAGTGGAAATGTCTAGGAGGTTGTTGGACAGGGGGGACTGGTACTTAATAGTAGGGTAGAAAGCTATGGTATGGTTGTTTATTTTCATCATGGTTCCATCAAATCTTTCCACAACCTCTGATGCAGGCAGTGTTCCTACCCTCCACTGAGAGGGTGCAGAAACTGAGGCTCATTGGCTTAACTGCTTGTCCGTCAGCACCCATCGAGACTGAGGAGTTGTTCAGAGCAACAGTCTTTTCTACTGGTGTCCCCTGCTCCCTTTCTCTTGCACCTGACTTGTTTGTGCCTCATTCTCCTGTTCACCAACAGGAAGCGGCAGTATTTCCTCAGAATGCCCATAGCATTTTGAACTTCACATTTGTCATTTATGGCCTTTGGCTTTGTATCTGCTGGATCTCCCCTCCTGGATGATAAATACACTGAGAACTTGAAGAGCTTCTTGTTCTTCTTGATTCCTTTTGGTAACAGACTTCCTTATTTGTAATCATAATAATTAGCATTTAATCAGCACTTTCCATGTGCCCAACACTGCCAGAAATACTTTTACATGAATTAACTCAGGTAAGCCTCCAAATGGGATAGGTAATATTCTCCTCATTTTATGGATGAGACCCAGAGAGGTAAGAATCTTGTCCAAGGTGACACAGCTAGTAAGTGACAGAGACAGGGTTTGAATCCAGGTGGCTGGCTCCAGGGTCCCATTGTTCATTTAGCAGTTATTTTTTACTTAGACAAAATATATTCCAGGTGCTATACCCAGTGTTGGGGTTGCCAGAGCTTGCAATCCAAGTCTAGAATTAACAACTATTTAAAAAGCAAACCCCAAAATGTGATTTCCAAATAGGCAGGTGTAAGTCCCTGGGGGAGTAACAGCCACCTGATGTTTTGAAAAATTTCTCAAAGCCTTCCTGCCCCAAAGATGGTTTTCACAAGCCCAATGTTCCCATCATTAAAGAAATGATTTGAGACTGAGAGTTAAGGTCTCCTGAAAGAGTCCCCTGACCTTCTCCCTTGTGTACATGCAGTCATGATCACACCCACCCCTCTGATCCCAAGGAGAACAACTGTAAGAAAGGACTATTTGTGTGGACAAAATGGAGA
This sequence comes from Mellivora capensis, assembly GCA_004024625.1. Classification (NCBI taxonomy): domain Eukaryota; kingdom Metazoa; phylum Chordata; class Mammalia; order Carnivora; family Mustelidae; genus Mellivora; species Mellivora capensis. The sequence goes on from PISX010022636.1 coordinate 27,219, forward strand.
AGAGTTTGGGCAAAGAGGTCAGGGGAAAGGGGCAGCCAGACCAGAGGGCTTTGGGAGGGATAGCCTTGGGTGAGGCTTCTTTCATGGAAACAAAATTGCAGAGATGCTATTGTAAAATTTTAAATATACAGAAACCAAAACTGAGTCAGTGTATCCCCAAAAGGATTGGTGCTAACTAGTAAAAATTCTTTCAATGAGATCTTTGATAGTATTTTTAATACAGCATGGAAGAAGGGGGGGAATAGATGACATATGTTCTTTCTTTACAACTTTTGAAAGGGATTAACATGTTTTATTTCTGTACAGTCATATTTCTGGGACAAACAGTGTAGACCTGTATTTTCCATGGATTTTATGTCTGATAAGAGAAGGATGTGTTTGGGTTAATTAGGCTTGATGTAGTAGAGCTTATGCTGAACTTTGGGATAGAAGTAAAATATTATCCTGTGCATGTGTGTGTGTGTGTGTGTGTGCGTGCGTGTGCACACACGCACATGTGTCATATTACAGCTCTTTATCTTGGAGAGAATGGTTCCATTCCTCTCTTCCTGCTCCTCGAATAAATATGTGCACAAGTAGACACATCATTTTAACTGAAGTAAAATATAAATAATGGGATGGAAAAATATTTGAAATTTATAGGACAGGATATAGTTATATCCTCAGTACATAGCACTTACATATTAACAGGAAAAATTAGAATAAATATTTAAAATATACATATATATGTGACAAGTGAAGAAATGACAAGAACAAGTGTTTTAAATGTCACTTCAATGATCTAAGATATATAAACTTACAAATAAAAATGTATTTACCTCTTTTTTTAGCAAAGTTGCTGTTGTGTTTGTTGGTTTTCCCTGAATGATTCCTCCTGGTTATCTGTGTTTGCTTTCCAATACAAATTTGATAGGCTTCTAATTTGATATGATCCTCTGGAAAGTAATTTGTTGGTGTGTGCTAATATTCTTAAAAATGTACATATCACATGACTTAATTTCCTTTTCTCAGAAATGATAAGTATACTGAAAGGCAATTAAGAAATGCATTGCAGCATTGTTTTCACATTGGAAATGTTGTTTATTGAGGTAAAATTCACATAATATAAAATTAATCATTTTAAAGTGAACAATTCAGTGGCATCTAGAACATTTACAGTGCTGTGCAATCATCACACTTCTATCTAGTTCCAGAATATTTTCATCACTCCAACAGAAAACCCTGTACCCATGAAGTGGTCTCTTGTTCTCTCCTCCCTCCAGCCCTGGCAACCACCTGTGTATGTGTTTAAACAGCTGGGGGATTTTTTTTTTTTTTTGCTTTGGTTTTTAAAATCATTCTGCTCCACCAGAGTGATAGTGCAGTTGAGTCTTGAACAACAGGTTTGAACTGCTTGGGTCCACTTATATGTGAACTTTTTTTTCCCTTGATAATAACAGTATAGGATTGTAAATATATTTTCTCATCCTTATGGTTTTTTTAATAACATGTTCTTTTCCCTAGCTTACTTTATTGTAAGAATACAGCATATCATGTGCATATTATAAATATACAAAACACGTATTAATTGTTTATGTTATTGGTGAGGCTTCTGGTGTACAGGCTGTTAGTTAAGTTTTGGGGGAGTCAAAAGTTACATGCAGGGAGTAGACATCCCTAATCCCTGCATTGTTCAAGGGCCAACTGTATATGTTGAACATGTTTGTATGAGTCAAGACTCTTGGTTGCAAGTGGCAGAAATTCTAACTTCAAAAGGGGGGATGTAGTGGTACACTCAACTATTCTAGGGACACATTTGGCTTTAAGTATGTATGACTATTGGCAGGGATGTAAGTGGAGTCCAGGACACCCACTCATTCTCATGTCCTCTCTCTTTTTTTTTTAACCTCCATCTTGGTGAAAAATACTCCTTTCCACTCTTGGTTCTGTGTTTCTGTCTGTTCTGTGCTTCTGCTTCATTGTCAGGCTGACTCTGCCAAGTACAGGAGAGATGGTCCCTGAAAGCTAGTGACCCTTGAGAAGAGTGTGGCCCCTCTAAGGTCCCAGGTCCTGAGACCACGCTGATTGGCTTTCCATGGGTCATGGACCTGTTCCTATAGGAGATGGGGTACTCTGATTAGCAGGCCTGCATATCATTTTCCCTGTTCCTAGAGACTGAATCTCATTCTGGCTCATATATTCCTGAGAAAGTAGTTCTGGAAAGCCATTCTGATACATTCCTACACAAAACAGTACTGCTCATATCCTGTTCATGCCCATGTGTATCACAAGAGCATTGACTTTTGTGTTGATAATCCTAGGTCATTGAGAAAACCTTACATGACATTTTATAACTTTTACTTAAGACTGTGGAAGTTATAGTGGAGGATTTGTCTAATTGGAGGGAAGTAAGGGTTTCCCTTTTTTGGGGGGGTTTCCCTTTTAATAAATGGATTTCCCACTCTTTGAGTTCTATGTTAGACAGTATACATTTTTTGGAAGTCATTCCACAGCAGATACTGAGGGCTTGCTGTGGGCCAAATGAAGCTCCAGTTTCATGAGATTTTCATTCTATTAGGGCAGATGGACAATAAACAAATAACAAGTAAGTGTATAGTTTCAGGTAATGATTATAGAAAAATGAAGCTTGATCGGGGAGTGTGTATGCTGGTCTAGACAGCAGGGTCAGGAAAGGCCTCCCTGAAGAGGGGTTTAGTGTCAAGAACTGTATTGAGCAGGGAACAGTTTGGGATTATTTATGGGAGTAGTGTTCCAGACAGAGGGAACTGTAAGTGTAAAGACTCTGAGTCATCAATATGCTTGATAATCTAAGGGAAGTCAATAGAGTTGGAGGAGTTGGGGGTGGGGGAGGAAAGGGTAGGAGCAGGTAGGGCTTGCAGGTCTCACTGAGGACGTGGGATATTTTTCCTAAGGTGAGATGGGGTGCCCCAGAGGGAGGATGAGCAGGGGTGTGACCTGAGTTGTCCTTCAGGACCTTTCTTTGTAAAGAAAACCTCTCTTATCTTTTGGCTTGCTTTATAAAAAGTCTGATCCTTGGCCCCAATACTGAGCAGTGACTGGAGACAGAAAAAGGAAGAGGTAAAAGAAAGAGCAGTGCCAGAGAAGAGACGTGAGTAGCTGTGGAAGCCATGGCAGGAACAGAAGGTGGGCACACATGGTCTGTGTCTGTTCTTATTGTGGTAGTGAGCAGTGATGAGAAGACAGGCTGGGAACACTGCAGCCCATGAGACAGGAAAGCTAGACTGCCATGGGCCATGTAACGGGGCCCATACAGCAGCCCAGGCGTGTAACAGTATGGAGGTGGGCTTGCTGTGTTACCCCAAATTTCAGTAAGAGGCAAGAAGCAGCCATAGTGAGAGTACCCATGGCATGCCTGTGTGGCTCAGTCGGTTAAGCATCTGACTCTTGATTTTGGCTTAGGTCATAATCTCAGGGTCATGGGATCAAGCCCCATGTCAGGCTCTGTGCTGGGCATGGAATCTGCATAACTTTCTCTCTCTCCCTCTGATTCTCCTCCTCCTCTCCTTCTCCCCTTGGCTTCTACTCTTTCTCCCTCTAAAAAAAAAAAAAGAAAAAAATTCCCCCTGATGTAAACCAGAAATGGAGATAGATCTGCCAGCTGCTAAAAAAGAATGAGCACAGGAAAAGCATTGATTGGTCAGGGTAGTATTAATTAATCTATATAAATGATTGCAGATCTAGTATGAAGATGGCGGGGAACTAGGAGGAGGCTCTGGTTCAACCTGTCCCCTAAAGTGAGCTGATTACCTACCAAGGAACTCCGATCACTCATGAAATCAGCCTGAGATCAGAATTCTACTCGTCAGGATATCTACGGGGACAGAAGACGCCAGTGGGCAGGTAAAGCGGAGTGGGAACGCCAGACTGGTATCAGAAGATAGCATAACAAATAACACGGAGGACATGGGGAGATGGAGAGGAGAAGGGAGTTGAGGGAAATTGGGGGGGAGATGAACCATGAGAGACTATGGACTCTGAAAAACAACCTGAGGGTTTTGAAGGGGCGGGGGGTGGGAGGTTGGGGGAGCCTGGTGGTGGGTATTGTGGAGGACACGCATTGCATGGAGCACTGGGTGTG
>PISX010022637.1:0-25649 GCA_004024625.1 Mellivora capensis
AAAAAACCAAAAGAGATGAAAGAACTGTACTCTGAATACTATAAAATACTCGTGAAAAAAAATTAAAGATGACACAAAGAAATGGGAAGACATTTCATGTTCATGGACTGGAAGAACAAATATTGTTTAAATTATCTATACAAACCCAAAGCAATCCAAAGGTATAATGGAATCCCCATTGAAATACCAATAGTATTTTCTACATGACAACAATCCTAAAATTTGGAACTACAAAAGATGTTGAATAGTCAAAGCAATCTTGAAAAAGAAAAACAAAGCTGGAGGTATCACAATTCCAAACTTCAAGTTTTATTACAAGGCTGTAGTAATCAAAACAGTATGGTACTAGCACAAACACTAGGCATTTACCCAAAGGATACAAAAAAAATGATTTGAAGGGATACATGCAACCTGGTATTTACAGAAGCATTATCAACAATAGACAAATTATGGAAAGAGCCCAAATATCCATTGACTAATGAATGATGAAGAAGATGTGGTATATTCACACAAACATATAATACAATGGAATATTACTTAGGCATCAAAAAGACTGAAATCTTGCCATCTCCAACAACATGGATGGAGCTAGAGTATTATACCAAATAAAATAACTCAGAGAAAGACAAACACCATATGATCTCTCGTATGTGGAATTTAACATACAAAACAGATGCATATAGGGGAAGGGGTGGGAGAAGAGAGGAAAACAACCCATGAGACTCTTTTTAAAGATTTTATTAATTTATTGGACAGACAGAGATCACAAGTAGGCACAGAGGCAGGCAGAGAGAGAGGGAGGAAGCAGGCTCCCTGCTGAGCAGAGAGCCCAATGAGGGGCTTGATCCCAGGACCCTGAGACCATGACCTGAGCAGAAGGCAGAGGCTTTAACCCACTGAACCACCCACACGCCCCAACCCATGAGACTCTTAACTGAAAGAACAAACTGAGGGTTGATGGATGGGAGATGGGTGGGGGATGGGCTAGGTGGGTGATGGCTATTAAGGAAGGCACTTTTGATAAGCACTGGGAGATGTATATAGGTGATGAATCAATAAATTCTATTTCTGAAACCAATAATACACTATATGTTAACTAACTAGAATTTAAATAAAAATTTGAATGAAATAAAAAAAGATATGGAAGCAACCCAAGTGTCTATCAATTGATGAATGCATAAAGAAGATGGGCATGGGATTATTATTTAGCCATTAAAAAGAATGACATCTTGACATTTGCAATGACATGGTCAGAGTTACACAGTGCAATGCTAAGAGAAGTCAGTCCATGAAAGACAAATACCATATGATGTCATTCATGTGGAATTTAAGAAACAAAATAAACAAGCAAAGGAAAAAAATAAGAGACACAGAGAGAGTGAGAGAGAAAAGCAAGAAACAGATTCTTCATTATAGTGAACAATCTGATGATTACCAGAGGAGAAGGGAGTTTGGGAATTTGTTAAACAGATGATGGGGATTAAGGAGTACCCTTGCCATGATGCGCACAGGGTGGTGTTTTGAGCTGTTGAATCACTCTATTTTATACCTGAAGCTAATATAACACTGTGTATTAACCACCTGGAATTAAATTAAAATCTCAAAAAAAAAAAAAGAACTTACACCACTCAACACCAAAAGACAAATAATCTAATTAAAAAATGAACAGAAGACATGAACAGACATTTCTCCAAAGACATAGAGATGTCCAACAGACACATTAGAAGATGCTCAACATCACTCAACATTAGGGAAATGCAAATCGAAACCACAGGGATATAGCAACTCATACTTATTAGAATAGCTAAGATAAAAAAACTCAAGAACAGGCGCTGGAGAGGATGTAGGTAAAAAACAAACCCTCCTGCACTGTTGGAGGGAATGAAAAGCAGTACAGTCACTGTGAAAAACAATATGGAGCTTCCCCAAGTTAAAAGTAAAAATACCCTATGATCCAGTAAGCACACTATTAGCTATTTACCCAAAGAATACGAGAACACAAATTTGAAAGGATATATACACCCCGAAGTTTACTGCATTATTTACAATAGCCAAACAAGGAAAGCAGCCCAAATGCCCTCTAACAGAGGAATGGGTAAAGAAGGTGTGATATAGGGACGCCTGGGTGGCTCAGTTGGTTGGACGACTGCCTTCGGCTCAGGTCATGATCCCGGAGTCCCGGGATCGAGTCCCGCATCGGGCTCCCAGCTCCATGGGGAGTCTGCTTCTCTCTCGGACCTCCTCGCTCATGCTCTCTCTGTCTCTCTCTCAAATAAATAAATAAAACCTTAAAAAAAAAAAAGAAGGTGTGATATACATACACAGTGAAATATCAGCTATAAAAAGAATGAAATCCTCCCATTTGTAACGGCATGGAAGGATCTAGAGAGTATAATGCTAAGCAAAATAAGCCAGTCAGAAAAAGACAAATATCCTATGATTTCACTCACGTGTGCAATTTAAGAAACAAAACAAGTGAGCAAAGGGGAGAAAGAGAGGGATGAGAGAGGGAAACAAACCAAGAAACAGACCCCCCCTTTTTTTAAAAAATTACAAGTAGGCAGAGAGGCAGGCAGAGAGAGGGGAAAGCAGGCTCCCTGCTGGGCAGAGAGCCCGATGTGGGGCTCGATCCCAGGACCCTGGGATCATGTCCTGAGCCAAAGGCAGAGGCTTTAACTCACTGAGCCACCCAGGCACCCCAAGAAACAGACTCTTAACTATAGAGAACGAACTGAGGGCAGGCGGGTCGGGGGACGGGTGAAGTAGGTGATAGGGATTAAGAGTAGATTATCATGATGACCCCTGAGTAATGCACAGAAGTGCTGAGTCACTATATTGCTCACCTGAAATTAATATAACACTGTGTGTTAACTATGCTGGAATTTTAAAAAATGTGGCAAAAACAGTGAAAGACAGATGAAGAAATCTTCAGAAAAACAAAATGTGAGGAAATTCTTTTCAAGCAGTCCTTCCCTGCAGGGGGGAAAAAAAATCTTAAGGCAGGTTTTTTTCAGGCTAAAGGAAAATTATGTAGTTCAAAAATGTGGCTCTCTCTAAAGAAGGATAGAAATACCATGCTAATACTAATCAAAAGAAAAGGGAGTAGCTATATTAACTTCAGACGAAGCCAACTTCAGGGCAAGGAAAAAAAAATTACCAAGAATCAAGTTAAAAGAGTAAGGTGGGGGACTATATAATGATGTGTACATCTCACAGAATTGTGGATCTTTTTTCCTTAGCAAAATCCCATTATCAGATCTAAAAATGTGTCCATTTTTTTTGTTTCCAATACCATTTCATGTGTTAGTTTGTCATTTGTCTCTAAATACCTATTTTAAAGTAGTGTGTTCAAATTACATACATTGGATTGGTTGCTCTGTTTCTGAGATCTTTGTTCACCTAGAATTTCTTCTGTTCAAATCCTTTCTCTTGTTTCGCATGCTGTCACATTGCAAAAGCCATGTAAATTGTCCAATGGTATGAACTACATACATTCTTGATTTATCTGTCTCCTTTCTTTGATGTTATTTAAATTGTTGGAGGAGTTATTCTTCCTTAAAAACTGGATTATCTAGAAGTCTGCATAAATTCAGGTTCAACATTAGGAATAATGCTTCTAAGAGGTGTAAAATATCTGGCTGTCTCACTTTCAATAATCATAAGATTGATCATTGATGTTCTGGTGATAACAGCCTAATTCCTCCTTTATAAAGTTCCCCATCATTTTTTTCCCATTTAATTGTTTATCCCTCTGCCTAAAACAATTATTTTATTAAAAAGTGCAAAATGGTAATGTTCTAATTCTGGTATTTCCTCCTCATTTATTAAATTCTTCTCTAAAAAACCCTTTTCGTTATTAGCTAAGAGTATTTGATTACACTAAAATACAGTTAATAGGAGAGCAGCAGGAAAAATATTAAATTTTCCTTTCATTGCCAATTCTAGAGTAAGGAAGTGGTGTTCTAAATACTCAGGTGGTAATCAATAAAGTTTTTGTTTGTGTTCTATCTTGTTGCTATTGCTGTTTGACTAGATCTTCTCTTTAAGTATCCTTATTAACTCATTTTTAAAATATATACTCCATTTATATTAATGAATATAATCTGATTTTATTTTTATTGCATGAATTTTCCCACCTTGTTCAGTGGGAGTTCCTTTGTTTTGATCTCAAAGTCCTTTGGATATAAAACGATCAAGATTTTATTATTTCCTTGCTTTCTTATACAAATATCACAGACTCATCCTGAACATTTCTTATACCAGTTCTGGAATCAGCCAGGTACAATTTCAAATGTAACAGGTGTTGTAGCATTTCAGAAGTCACACTTTTAGGAACAGGAACTGGACTGTCATTATTTTTTTCTTTATTTTTGAACAGAATTAGGATGGATGGATGGTGAAGAGGCAGACAGATACCTGATAAACAAATATATGTGTAACATTTTTTCAGATATAGAAAGACTCATCAACAGGTTACAGCCTTTAAGCTTAATGAATTAACATAACTAGAAAGTAACTGTTGTTAAAGTTATAAAAAGTACACTGTAGCCTTCACAGAAAAGACAGGGAAGAGAAACACCAATAGAGAAGACAACTTTGGAGGTGATCTTGAGTTTGGTGTTCACAGGAAAGGAAGTCTTAACTAATTGTCAGTGTTGATGACAAACATAAATCCCGAGTGGAGATGGCTGTAGGCAGCTTTAGGCAAGAGACTAGGAAGATTCCAGAACCTGCAGCAAAATTATACCATAATCTATTGCCATTAACATTTGATTTACAGAAGTCCTTTTGTTGTGAGTCAGTCTCCTTTTTAGTGGCCTTCTGATGCCTATGCATGCAGATTATAGGACAGACTTTAGCTTCTGACACTTTTTTTCCTGTGAATACAATTTTTCACTTTAAAAAATGTTATCTTTTAAGATATGTGGCTTTTCTATAGCTTGACTCAGAGAAAGAATATGCTGATCATGCCAATATGGTATTCACAATCCCTTCCACATTTTTTTGTTTGTTTAAAATCAATGATTTAGCATTCTGGTACCTTAGTCTAAAGTACAACTACTAATAGTAGTCTAAAGTACTACTTTAGTCTACTAAAGTACTACTTTAAAGTACTAAAGTAGTACTTTAGTCTAAAGTAGACTACTTTAGTTACTAATGCTAACTAAAATACTTTTAGTTAGCATTACTCATTTTCTCAGCTGCGGTCAGTCCTGGGTCTTTACAATAGCAAGTCTTCAAAAAAGTTTTCTAGATAATAGCAAACACTAAGAATAGCAAGATTTCAACTTAAGGACTAGTTAATAACAATGCCTTAAAGAAAAAAAAAAAAAAAGACATTCTTTCCTCAGATCAGAGCTTCCTAAACTTTTTAAGGAAGTCTGAATGCAGGCAGAGCAGACAGAGACACAGTCTGAAAGGACCAGCTTCAAATAAAACATTTCTGGGAAAATCTCTTGTTTTGTAACAGAAATTCAAGTTTATTTGACATGCTTTTTCACAATAAGGTTTTTATTTATTGAGTGCTCAGTAAATGCCAGATGCTGTGTAAGTGCTTCACGCCTAAGTTCCTATCTAGTTTTCTGAATTCAGCAAACTGAGACTCCAAGAGGTTAAGAAACAGACGCTCTCCATGACAGCTCAGGACTTGAACCCAGCCTATTGGACGCCATATGCTCTTAAACATCCCTCTTCAGAAAAATGTGCCATTTATACTAGAGTTTTCCAGACTCTTGAGGTCACTGCCATCAAAGACATATATAATTACCTCATTTTTAGAAGCTTGCCATAAATCTCTAAATTATCAATCCCTCTGCCCCATCCAGAGGAATCTGGAATAGTTGATCCACTGTGGTCTCAAAGAATAAATATTTTTAGCAAAGAACCCTGGTGATTATAATGTACGGAGTTAGGGGCTCACTTGAAGAAACCATATGCTTGTAGATTTTCTTCCATTTATTTCTGTATCAGCTTAGCTCCCTATCTTGACTTTTCCTTGTTGAGGAAAAATTCAAGCTACTCTATCCTGAGACAAGTCCTATCTGACCCTGGAGGTGGCAGAAGTCGTAAGAAAGGAACAGAATGAATGGCACCGAGGCCCAGCTCCATGGGTCTCCCTTGCTCCTCAGGCAAGACCAGTGACAAGTGGTTGGTGGCAAATTTACTTTAAAAATTTGCCTGTCATGGCAGGTACAATGTCTTCTGCTTACCATGAACACACCTGTGTAACAAAAAAGTATTTTTTTTCTGTGTTGGGAAAGTAGTATTGGTGTCTAGAGGAGAGCAGGGAAATTGAAGATCCATGACATACTGCAGTAAATGAATTTTTCCCAATATTTTTTGGCTAAGTAGTATGGATAAATTTTTTACATGGATTTTAAAAAGTACCTTTGTTTTTGTATACATGTGTAAGGAAGTGGCACCTAAACTGATCCTAAAAGGCTCCTTAGTGTACATTTTAACCAGACACTTTTTGTTTTTTTCAAAAGATTTTATGTGGTTTTTTGTTTTTAACCAGACACTGTTAACCATAATATATTAAAATGACTTACCTTTCAGTAGACAGGCTAAGTTATGCTTATTCTGGTAGGATTTAAGCAGTCCAAAAAAAAAGTCAACCTCTATTTGGGAAATTTAACAATATCTTTGTTAAGTCTGGTTATGAACCTCTAACTCTAATAGTGTTGACCATTAAGCTACAGCAGCTTTGGTAGAAATACTTCCTCTGAGAGCTGAGAATTGGAATCTAGTTGTTACAATGAAATTTACTTGACAAATTTCTCACCTGCAACATTTATAGAGTATTTAGATTTTGAAGAATGGCAGAAGAAAGCCTACTTTACATATTGGGTTGAACAACCGAAAAGGGTTGCCAGACTTATGTTTTCTTCTCTTTCCTCCTGAATTAATTAAAGGGATTAAGGGAATTCTGGTCCATAAGGTGGAAGGTTGCCCTGGGGACTGTAGAAGAATATTTGGATACTGATGTTTGAGGTCCCAAGCCTGGAGAACCCACGGCTCATTTGAACGCTCTTGTGCAAGCACTGAGATCTGTGTATGAACACAGAGCCACAAAAGGTGGCCACGTAAGAGCAGAAAACATCATCAGCCCCATGGCTAAGGACTGCCCTTGTGCACTGACATGGGTTGACAGCAAGAAGAAAATGCCGTGCAATTTAGTAAGATAACTTCTCTAGATGTGAAGCTAGGTTTCTCTCTTTCAGCAGACTACTTGGGAATGGGACAGATAACTGGATATCAGGCTAATAGGGCAAATGGGTCACTTAATTTACCAGGTAATAATAGTGCATTTGGAATATAAGTATATGGAACAGCTCATATTCTTTGCAAATGTAGCCCAAGGAAGGAGACTATGAAGATACCAATAGAAAAGGGAAAGTTTGGTTCTTGCCAGAGTAGCTTGTTAATCCTGCCCTGAAAAGCGAGAGACATGAAACTATTGAAAAGATCACCTGTAACGACATCTCTGGCGCCTCACAACTTGGTTCAACACTGGGTCTCAGCATTTCTGGCTGCTTCACATTCAGGATATTTAACATCGTTGGGACCCAATTTCCTTATCTGTAAAATAAGAACAATTTAATTATTATTTATCTCACAGGGTTGTTTTTTTTTTACAAGACTACATGAATTACTGCATGAAAAGAGTTTTGAATAATTCCTGACACTAGAAAAATGTCATTCTTGATCTGTATTGTTTGGTTGATTGGTTCATTATCATTTTGCTTATGAATGTGCCTTTAGGACATGCATCTTACCATATTTGGAAAAGATTAATTTATCATAGGGGTTAATAAGCTCTTGAGTAAAGCTGCCAGATTTAGCAAATAAAATTACAGAATATCCAATTAAATTCTCATTTCACATAAATAATGATTTTTTTCAGTATAAGCATATCCCAAGAACTTCCTGAATACTTACACAATAGTCTAACAGCTTTCAAACCCTTTAGTAATACTGACTTTCTTCTCCTATAGCTCCAGTATGATGGAGTCATGGAATGAGGTTACCTTCCAAACCAGGTCAAAAAACAACAACCAACCTTCGCTGGAACTACTAACAACAGAAGCCATCTTTCCTAGATGCTTGAAAGCTGTTAGAATATAACCTAGCTGCTGCCAAAATAGAGACTATGCAATACAGAATAAACAAAAACAGTACAGAACAAAGCAGAGCAAATAGATGAGAAAGATTCAATGATCAAAAATGCTCTCAGTTGGGGCGCCTGGGTGGCTCAGTGGGTTAAGCCTCTGCCTCCGGCTCAGGTCATGATCCCAGGGTCCTGGGATGGAGCCCCACATCCAACTCTCTGCTCACCAGGGAGCCTGCTTCCTCCTCTCTGCCTGCCTTTCTACCTATTTGTGCTCTCTGTCTGTCAAATAAATAAATAAAATCTTAAAAAAATTAAAAAAAAAATCCTCTCAGTCCCTTGAGCCAGCTGACCAGACGTGATATGCCACCGGCCTTTTCATTTATAGGAGCCATGAAATTTTCTCTTTACCTAACATCGACTTATATTAGATCCTTACACTTATAGGTGAACAATTTCTAGCTAATCAAACAAGGAAAGGTCATCTACAAGGCTTGTGAATCAGAGAGTATTCCGAGTCAGGGGCTTCAGAATCTTACAATTCATCTTAATATGCATCTATGATCAGCATTCAATAAATAATGGTTATTGTTAATAGCACAGTTTTTACTTAGTAAATGTCTGAAGAATGAAACATAATTAACTTGAGATGCAAGACTGAGTTGCAAAGATAGAGATTTTCTATAAAAGGGCATTGAAACCAACTTGTGTCATTCTAGTTCTTCTTATAGCCAACACGCTTTTATTTTCTAAAAGAATCATCATAAATATTCTACAACAGCACAGAGCCGTTAGAAACATTCTGACAAGTTGAATTAGATAAGTGGAGATTTTAGTTCCCTCGAAATATGTATTCTTTACATGACAAATGGATAAAAACTGCTGGGGCGGTTTGAGTTTGGGTTTTGTCAAATTTTCCCTGTTTGCAAAATTGTTCAAGGCATCAGATGACCTAGAACACAGATCTTTTCCCCTGTCACTTGCTTGATGCCACAAGAATTATCAGAATACAGTTGCAGCATTATTCCATAATCCTCTCCTATGTCTAATTTCTTTTAGTGATGCAGAAAGGTGGTCTTTGCTGTTGCTATCATTTTGGTCAAAATCATACTTGCCGTGACCTTATGCAATTAAAAAATAATGGGTGGTTGCATAGATCTCTGTGATGTATATATTAATTTCTGCAATTCTGAAGCCAGATGAACACAGGCCTGAAAGTCAACTCTGCTAATGATCTCAGGCAAGTTATTTTCTCTTTCTAGAACTCAGCTTTCTTATCTGAAAACTGGACCTGTTCATATGGTTGTTGCAAGGATTAAGTGAACACGTGTAGAGCACTCCTAAGAGTCTGAATCACATGGGAGCAGTATGTTAAGTGTTAGCTGTTATGATTATTAATCCATTGGTCCTAATCTGCATATTCTCAAGGAGTTAGCACATTTTATTATTGGTTAACATGCTTTACTCCCATAACCAGGTGAAATCAGGTTCAGAGAAATCAAGTAACCAGTCAAGATCACACAGCCTGAGTGGCAAATCTGTGTCCCAGCCTAAGATATAAATGGTGTGAAGAAATAGGGAATGTCTTTTATGGAGATGTTAATTATTTTTTGTGTGTTCTAGGAATCCATGGTCCGTGTTCCCAGGGATGCAGTAGAACATGAAGTGGTTGGTTTTAAATTCAAGACATCTATTTGCCTGTATCATTTTCTTTCACTAAAAGTATAATTAGCCAAAACACTTATTTTAATAATGGGCCATTTCTTAGTGCCCCTGAGTTAGGAAAGTTTTCTAAGGAAAAAAAAAATCTTCTCTGAGCTTGAATTTTGAGATGTAAGCTGTCTTTGTTATTTCTCCATTTTATTTTATTGATTTCTTTTCTGTTTTTGTTTTCTGTCGGTGGTATTTGCATTGTATTTTTTTCCAAAAGAAAGATGGGGTAGCGATGCTCATATCAGATAAATTAGATTTTAAGCTAAAGACTGTAATCAGAGATACAGAAGGACACTGCATCATGCTTAAAGGGCCTATCCACCAAAAAGATCTAACAAATGTAAATATTTATGCCCCCAGTTTATGGGAGCAGCCAACTACATAAGCCAACTGTTAATCAAAATAAAGAGTCACACTGATATGAATACATTAACTGTAGGGGATCTTAACATGCCACTCTCAGTAATGGATCATCCAAGCAGAAAATCAATAAAGAAATAAGCCTTGAATGACACATTGGAACAGATGGACCTCATAGACAAATACAGAACATTTCACCCTAAAACAACAGAATGCTCATTCTTCTTGAGTGCATATGGAACTTTCTCCAGAATAGGCCACATAGTGGGTCACAAATCAGGGCTCAACCGATACCAAAAGACTGAGATTATTCCCTGCATATTCTCAGACCACAAAGCTTTGAAACTGGAGCTTAACCACAAGAAAAAGTTTGGAAGGAATTCAAACACTTGGAAGCTAAAGACCAACCTGCTCAAGAATGTTTGGATCAACCAGGACATCAAAGAAGAACTTAAACAATTCATGGAAGCCAATGAGAATGAAGACACATCAGTCCAAAACCTATGGGATATGGCAAAGGCGGTCCTAAGGGTGAAATACATAGCCATCCATGCCTCCTCCAGAAAAATTGAGAAATCCTGAATATACCAGCTCTCTTTACACCTTAAGGAACTGGAAAATCAACAACACATTAAGCCAACCCCACGCACAAGAAGGGAAATAATCAAGATTAGAGCAGAGACCAATGAATTAGAAACTAGAGGAAAAGGAAATTGGGGGAAATTGGAGGGGAAGAGCCGAGTACCTAATTCCTGAGGAATAAAATGATTAAAGTCTCATTACTCTCAACCTCAGATACACACGCATAGCCAGCAGGATTTAGATGTTAATAGAAAGAGGACATGTTTTAAGAGCATCTTGCTTATATTCACTGTAACTTCTTTATCTCCTTACAGAATCATTTCTGATTTCCACTAAGCATTTGCCAACCAGATCAATTGGTCTCTGCTCCATATCCATCGGCCCGTATTGAGACTAATATATTAACATCATTTTCACTTTTAATGACAAAGCAGTTTCCTTTTCCTTTTTAAACAAATTCTTGGTTTTGATCATCATGGTGTTTGCCAGGAGCTATTTATTTTAATATTCAATTTTGAACAAAAGTACCAATTGGGAAAATCTTACTTTGCTTTTAGGCTAAAAGTCAGTTGTGATTTTAATTCATTTTCTTTTCCTTTAGGCAAAAGAAATGTTTTCAAAGACACTGCATTTTATAAACACTGCATATAAGAAAGTTAAATATATAGAGAAAGGGAAGTTTTTACTGTGGTGGTGATTTTTCTTCCAGAATTCTAAGAAAGCAGAGGGCTGGGCTGTGGTCCTGAGCAGTGACAGGCAAAGTTAGATATTTTATTTGTTAAAGAAGGATAAATGGCAAGATGTTGGTTTTTAAGGTCTTGATTTGGTCTTTGAATGGGCTGAGAGTATCATTTCATGGCTATTAAGTAGCTCCCCAACTGCACTTTCTTTACAATGATGGATGTGGTTTCGTTTGGCACAATGTTTCAGCATGGCATGCATAAGTCACAGTTGCCTTGTAAGTCCATGTTACTCCTGCAGAATGATATTAATTCTTGTGTTCTCAGTTTATATGTTGACCAAGCATCTTGCCCTAGTCATTTGATTCTTTGAACTTTTTCAACCTCTTGCTATGTTTTTCCCATACAAATCTATTTCTTTTGAAGGCTTGAGTTTTAGCATAGCCTTATTTTGATAGATGGCTGTTAAAATGTAATTTGTGTCAATAAAATATTATGAAACTGGGCCATCTACCTCTGAGTCTCTCTCTATAGGCAGAGAATGATAGAGGTAGACACAGGTTAAATTTCCAAAGATTAAAGACATTGCTAAAGATCACACAAAAGGCACCAGCAGATTTTTGTTAGTATTTGTAGTATTAGAAAACAGGTAATACTAAAACTGAAGCCTTTCATGAGTTAAAAAAAAAAAACAAACACCAGGGGGATCTGGGTGGTGCAGTTGGTTAAGCATCAGACTCTGGTTTTGGCTCAGGTCATGATCTCAGCATTGTGAGATCAAGCCCTGAGTAGGGGCTCCAAGCTCTGCAAAGAGTCTGCTTGAGGTTTTCTCTTCCTCTCCCTCTGTTGCATATAACAATGTTCTTTTATTAATATACTTACTACAGTATTTTTTTATACTTATAAAAAATAGAATGTAGCAACATTCCTTCATTAACATACTCACTACAGTATTCTTTTTATAAATATAAAAAATAGTTATCCTTTTTATTATTAATGAACACTTGGCTTATTTCCAATTTTACTACAGTAATAGTGCAACAATAAGCAGTTTATATTGATTTTACTGACTGAATGTAAACACTGAGTTGAGTCAATGACAAAGAAAGGAATTGCTGACCATTGGGTTTGTATTTGCTCAGCTCTAGTAGATGTTGATCTAGTAGATCCAATTTCCTAAAATGGATGCACCAGTGTATGTATCTACCAATACTGTATGGGCAATTCGGTTGCTCTGTATCCTTGTGAATGCTTGGCATGTTTTTACATTTTTAAAATTAGGCATTTTGATCTATTTTTTTTTTTTTTTGTGGGCTGTGGTATCCTATTGAAGTTTTAATTAGTATATCCCTAATGATTCATTAATGTATTTTTTGGTTTAATATATGAACTCAGTACCAAGATCTTGATCAACTGTTTTGCACATTTGCTATCTGTGTCTTGATTTTTAACTGGTTTTTAGTTTATTTTATGTTGTGGTTACTAGTCTTCATCGAATATAATTCTTTGCCCATTATTTCTTCTCCTCTGTGTCTTGACTCTTCAGTCTGAGGATGGGATCTTACAATAAGCAGAGCTTGTTCATTTCAACCTTGTCTAAATCTAATTTTTCAGTATCTCCTTTAAGGTTAAGCATTTATTAATGCATTTATTTATCTTGCCAAATAAAGAAATATTTGCATATCTTAGGGATATGAAAATAGTCTCTGATATATTAATTCTTAAGAATTCTTGTCTTTTGACATGGTACTGGCACAAAAACAGACACATAGGCCAGTGGAACAGAGTAGAGAGCCCAGATATGAACCCACAATTCTATGGTCAAATAATCTTCGACAAAGCAGGAAAAAATATACAGTGGAAAAAAGACAGTCTCTTCAATAAATGGTGCTGGGAAAATTGGACAGCTATGTATAGAAGAATGAAACTCAACCATTCTCTTACACCGTACACAAAGATAAACTCAAAATGGATAAAAGACCTCAACATGAGGCAGGAATCTATCAAAATCCTAGAAGAGAACATAGGCAGTAACCTCTTCGACATCAGCCACAGCAACTTCTTTCAAGATATGTCTCCAAAGGGAAAGGAAACAAAAGCGAAAATGAACTTTTGGGACTTCATCAAGATCAAAAGCTTCTGCACAGCAAAGGAAACAGTCAAAAAACAAAGAGGTAACCCACGGAATGGGAGAAGATATTCGCAAATGACAGTACAGACAAAGGGCAGATATCCAAGATCTATAAAGAACTCCTCAAACTCAACACACACAAAACAGAAAATCACATAAAAAAATGGGCAGAAGACATGAGCAGACACCTCTTCAAAGAAGACATGCAAATGACTAACACACATGAAAAAATGTTCATCATCATTAGCCATCAGGGAGATTCAGATCAAAATCATATTGAGATACCACCTTACACCATTTAGAATGGCCAAAATTAACAGGACAGTAAACAAGTGTTGGAGAGGATGTGCAGAAAGGGGAACCCTCTTACACTGTTGGTGGGAATGCAAGTTGGTGCAGCCACTTAGGAAAACAGTGTGGATATTCCTTAAGAAATTAAAAATAGAGCAAACCTGTGACCCTCCAACTGCACTACTGGGTATTTACCCCAAAGATACAGATGTAGGGGAAAGAAGGGCCATCTGTACCCCAACATTCATAGCAGCAATGGCCACAGTTGCCAAACTGTGGAAAGGGAGCCAATATGGCCTTCAACAAATGAATGGATAAAGAAGATATGGTCCTTACATACAAAGGAGCATTATGCCCCCATCAGAAAGGATGAATATCCAACTTTTGTATCAACATGGATGGACTGGAGGAGATTATGCTGAGTGAAATAAGTCAACAGGAGAGAGTCAATTATCATATGGTTTCACTTATTTGTGGAACATGAGGAATAACATGGAGGATATTAGGAGAAGGAAAGGAAAAGTGAATTAGGGAAATTGGAGGGGGAGAGGAACCACAAGAGACTGTGGACTCTGAGAAACAAACTGAGGGTTTTGGGTGGGGGGTTGGGTGAGCTTGGTGGTGGGTATTATGGAGGGCATGTATTGCATGGAACACTGGGTGTGGTGCATAAACAATGAATTTTGGAACAGTGAAAATAAAATGAACAACAAAGAATTCTTGTCTTTAACATTCAGAATCATTTTAATTTGAGTTAAAATTTACCTTTTTCATACAAATATCTGCCTGAGTGAGTAGCGTTTACTGAAAAAATGATTCTTCCCCAAATGAAGAGCAGTGTCATTTGTCATTTAAAAACATTACTCACGTTAAAGCTCTAAACCTAAGGGGATTTGCTATTATGGGTGGGCGTGTTTCTAGATTGTTCTTTCATTGTGGTATTTTTCTGTCCTTGCAATAGTTATATTTACTTCATTCAGTAAGTATTAGTATATGGTAGGATAGGAACACATCCAAGGCATGTGTTCCTCTGAGAGTTTTTCTTTGCTCTTTTGCTTCTTTTCCCAATTTAAAAAAAATACATAAATATTAGAATAAGATTGTTCATTTCCATCAAATATAAACTTCTGGAATTTTGAGTGCAATTCCATGGAATCTATAGATCAAAATGAGCTGGAGCCATATCTTTACCATAGAGAGTTTTCTACTCTGTCATTATAGTTTTAAGTTTTCTTTAATTTAGCTTAATACTACCCTGAATATAGGTCATTTTGTATGATACATTTTTGAACTTTGTAGGATGACATTTACCTACAGAGAATATTTTATTCCTTATTGGTCAGATAGGATTGACTAATTCAAATGTGGGTTGCAATATTTCTGACTCTGTTCTCCTGAGGTTGTTGGGTACAGACAGCCCTGGAAAAGTCTCCTGGAAACTCCTCCTTCAGGTCCAGACCTGAACTCTGTGTCCCCCCGGCCCCCCTCACCCCAGCATGGCTAGTTTCCCTGAGTTAGCTCTGTGCATCCATGAGGTATTTCAGGTATAAACTCCTATATCTTACTTTATTCTGGCATCATGGTTTCCTCAAATTTGGCTGCCTTGACAGCTCCAGACTTTTTTTCATTTCTAAAACCCTGTTTTAGGGACGCCTGGGTGGCTCAGTTGGTTAAGCGGCTGCCTTCAGCTCAGGTCATGATCCCAGCGTCCTGGGATCGAGTCCCACATTGGGCTCCTTGCTTGGCAGGGAGCCTGCTTCTCCCTCTGCCTCTGCCTGCCACTCTGTCTGCTTATGCTCGCTCTCTCGCTCTCTCTCTCTCTCTGACAAATAAATAAATAAAATCTTAAAAAAAAAAAAAAACCAACCCTGTTTTAGAGGTTCTGCTGGTTTCCTTACCTCCTCCCAGATCCTTTATTCAGAATCTCAAATGCTTACTCTCAGAAGGATACAAAATAGATTTGTCTTTTTTTCTTATACATAACTACCCCGATATTTTACATCTGTTAAATCCATTTCTAATGTAACATTGTAAGTCAACTATAATAATATGTTGTAAAAAAAAATCACTTGTCATTTTTGTCAGGTTTTGATATCTATATTGTATTCATGCCAAAGAAATTTTTAAAAACTTCTTTTTCATATATTCTATAATACTTCATGCAGTTTACTTTTTTTTTTTTTTTTTTTTTTAAAGAATTTGTTTGGTTCCCCTGCACATCTCCTTGGTGTCTTTCCCCTGTGAAAGTATCTGGTGGGATTTTCTTTAACTATTATTTTTCCTAGTTTTTCTTTGGCATTGGCCTCTGAATTTTCTGTCTCTATGGGGATAGATTTGAGGAGAATTGCCTTAAGAAAAATTATATATATAACTTATTTAGAAAGAATTTTTTATGTTTATTCATTATGTCTAAAAGAATTTGTTATGTATTTCACCCAGGTTTTCAAATGTATCTGCATAAAACTGTGCAAATTATAATTTGGTATGGACTAATTCCCCTCATGCAGTTTTGTAAACTTGAGTGAATCAGATTTGGTCTGTGTCTTATGAGTTATTCAAATGGGTAAGACAGGCTCTAAGGCCAGGATCACAAGACTATCAGGACTGGCCTTAAGTGGAAGACATCTCTAGCCGGTTCAGCTACCTCACTGAGGTCCATTGGCAGCAAAGACAATACTGTGGCAGAAATAGGTGATATTGTTCCAAATGAATTATCAATAAATTGGTATTTGCTTGAAGAAGACCAGGAAGGAGAGAAACAGGACAAAACCAAAATAAAGTCTATTTGTATTTTGTTTCCTTGAGTAAAGAATAGAGGACAGTAAATTATATTGCTAGAGCTTGAATCATTCCAATGTTACATCAAGGTTTGATACAGTCCGTCTGCAATATTCCACATTTTCAATAAAGAAACTACATTGACATAATACTTGTAAGAAACAGAATTTCTTGAATTTGTCTAAAAATAGCATATTGTGAATTAAAGAAATTTTTCAAGACTAGTAGAATATTTTTACTTTGTTTAGAAATCTGTGACTAGGTTACTTGGGTGACATCAGTGTTAAAATGAATGTCGAATAGTTTAAGATGATAGGTCAGGAGGATGGCTGTTTAGTTGGGTGTTAATGGAATAAAGCCTTATAGCACTGATGAGGGAAGAGAAAGCTAGCTGAGGACAAAGGAGAAGACGGTACCCTACAGCACCGCCCTCCACCCTCCCTTTGTGTGACTTGTGTGATATTCCTCAAGCAATCCTGGCTGCCCCCAAGAAAAAACAAATAGTTAACTTGTAGAGATCACAATCCTGCAAGACCTCCCTCACTTTACAAATGTCCTAGTGATTTACAGAAGAGGCTTTCTTAACCAACAGCCTAACTTCCAAAGACCCATAACTTAGTTCCTGAAGCCCTAACATCATCTTCAGCTCCCTATAATTGAGGGAGCCTGAGGCAGAGGGAAATGTAAATAAAGTTAAATTTCTTCTAAACCTAAAGCTCATTGATGAGGACCGGACAGGTGGTAGCAGGAGTGTGACATTTCCTCCAGGAAGCTCTCAACTATCTTACTGTTAATGCCTCACTGAAAGGAAAAACCACCTTAACTTGACAAATAGCAAAGCCCTGGTATCCTGTGTGTCTTCTTTAAAACTGAAAGTTTTTTCAAACCCTCCCTTTTCGTTACCTCCCCTAACCTTAGCTTATAATCACCACTCCTCACAACCCTGGGGCAGCAGCTCTTTCTGCCCACAGGTCCCGTCTGTCCCGTGCTGTAATAAACCATTTTGCACCAAAGATGTCTCAAGAATTCTTTCTTGGTCATCTGCTCTGGGCTTCACGCCACTGAACCTCACTCGAATTCTAAAACTTCACCAGCATGACAGGGATAGAGAAGACCGTGGCCGTCACTTGGAATAGTATTTCTCAAAACTTTTTTCTTTTTAGTTCAAATCATAATAAAGTCCAAATATTAAAAAAGCTAAAAGCAAAGCTGCTCTCTTAAAATAGAAGTCCCACCTGCTCTTAAAATTCCCCTTATCCCTGTTAAAAGCATATCATTAGAGGAGTTCCTGAGAAATCTCAAAGAATCCTCGTGGGTCTTAAAACCTGTGATTTGGTGCAGTGTTGCCTTTGAGACAGGGGGACAAGTCCCGAGGCTGCTGAGATCCAAGCAGGCAGGAAAATAGTTCTGTTCCTCCCGGCTCTGTTCCTCTGCCGCCCCAGTGGACTCCAGGGCTGCACTACTCCCTGCTGCTCCCACAGCTTTTCCAAAGTCTTTCAGTGTAAGTGCTCTGGCTCTACTGAGATAAGGGAACTCGGGAGAAAATCAAAGGGAAAGACTTTCCCTCTGCGCAACTGAGAGTGAACAGAGAGGGAGAAATTGGGGCGGTTATTTCTCAGCCCAGTCTAAGGCAGTCTGGCTCATGACAGGAAGGCTATTCTGGTCAATTCAGTGCCCCACTGACAGTGTTGTTGTCTTTAGTACATGAAGACATGAAAAAGTGACTGGTATAGCCCAACCAGACCTTTTCTTTCTGGGAATTCGTTAGATTGGAGAAAGGACTTATGTCTTCAAACACATATGTTAATCTGTGGGGTTTTTTTTCCCTATGTTAGAAACCGTATCTTCGCTGGAATAGTGGTTTTTTGTTGTTGTTGAACATTGAGAATAATTCATGCTTAAAGAACTCTGTAATAGGAAAAGTAAGAATGCTTCCTCAAACTCTAGTGCCTATTTTGTACAGGTAAAAACTGCAGAAGGTCTATTTTTCTATAAATGTATTAACATATGGAAGCATCCGGGGCGCCTGGGTGGCTCAGTGGGTTGGGCCTCTGCCTTCGGCTCAGGTCATGATCCCAGGACCTGGGATCGAGCCCCACATCGGGCTCTCTGCTCGGCATGGAGCCTGCTTCCTCCTCTCTCTCTCTGCCTGCCTCTCTGCCTACTTGTGATCTCTATCTGTCAAATAAATATTTAAAAAAAAAAAAAAGAACATATGGAAGCATCCAAGAATACCCCTTCTGCACAGATATAGGCACATTCAGTCAAGATCCTTAGGCCCTGGAGAAATCAACAAATTCTGAAGTATTTTGGAAGAC
Source organism: Mellivora capensis (assembly GCA_004024625.1). Classification (NCBI taxonomy): domain Eukaryota; kingdom Metazoa; phylum Chordata; class Mammalia; order Carnivora; family Mustelidae; genus Mellivora; species Mellivora capensis. The sequence continues at coordinate 18,964 of PISX010022637.1, forward strand.
AGTTATGAGCAATGTGACTGGAAGAGTAAAGATAGCAAATTCATTAGAGGGCTTCTGAGGTAATTTCTTTGACAGGTGATTAGCTTATTCTGCTTATCAGAATTCAGAGCAAAAAACATTAATGTATTTAACATAATCTAAAAGTTTCTGGAAGTGTAGAAAGGGCTCATGAGCAGATTAATCCATCTATAATGTACCACAAGTGGGCTATAAAATAATTTTTATGCTAAATTTATGAGTACCTCCTATAGAAAGGTAATGTTAGTTTCATGGACTGAGTTGAGAAAGCCAAAAAAAAAGTTGAAAGAGTGCAGGAAAATACAACCTTGGGTGAGGGCAAATATCACCTAATAAAAATGACCCATGACTGATAGATACTGGATATGAGGAAAGAGAACATTAAATGAATTTTGACAGCTTTAGTACATAAGCTCAAAGAAACACTTTGTGTCATGTTCTAGGAATCACCAAGTTTTCCAGTATCACTGAAGGGAGCAGGCCCTATTCCTAGCTCCGTGTAGAAACCCATCACTGTTCCTTCTAATTCTTCCAGCTGCTTTTTTCCTGGCCTTGATTAGTTTCCTCACAAGCATACATGGTAAGTACTCAGCTGAATATTCAAGAGAACCTTCTACTGATCTCTGAAATTCTCTCTCTGGGACTCTTTCCTCACAGGATTCCCTACTGTGAACCCCTGCTGCTACTGGATCCCTTCCTCTCAGGAATATTGAGTTTACTTTGCGATGTGCTAAAATCAGACTATTTGATACTCACGATAAGTCCTTGTTATTGCTTGTGCTTTATCTATGTATCTTGAATTAAAAAGCTTACTTAGTGATATTGTCCTTTATTCAGTTGGCTAGTTTTCCAGATTCCCAGCTACTGCTAACACAGAGACCCATAGAACTGTATGTGGGTCAGTCCCCTGACTGAAAAGTCTGAATGCAGCAAGCATGGGTCTTTCTAGGGCTCGTGTTCCTCCCCATTCCATTTTTAAGGGATCCTTTTTCTTCATTTTGTGATGCCAGTGTCTTGAAAACCACTTTTTTATAATCTTGTTTGTTTTTTTAAATAGCTTCACTTGGAAGCATAGATCTGGTTCCTGCTATTTCATCCTGGCCAGAAGCTGAATTTCTGTACTATCTTGCTTCTTACTGATAACTCATTTCTTATTGAAGACATTTTCATTCTGTGAATGTCAGATTATTTGTAATATTGTGCCTTATTCCTGAAAAACGGCTTCATTTTGCTCTCATGTTTGATGTTTTCCCAAAGTAAATATAGAAAGTTACGTATTTTATTATTTTTTTTTCACTGTTTGAAAATCAAAATGTATTTACTTAGACTCTTGACCTTTTATTTATTGCCCTATTGCATCTAAGTGTCATTCCTTTTGGTTTTAACTATTATATTTCTGGGTGTTTTCTCTGCTTCGTTTGTGATTCTTCAATGATGCATTCAGGTCTTTATTTTCATTTGTCAAACCCATAAATTTCCAGTCCATTCTCTACTGCTGTAATCCGTCCCATATTCTGTGTATTCTTCCATCTGGAAACTGCCATTATAAATGTGCTAGAACCCTCTTTTTTCTTCCTATTTCTCATATGTTTGTATTTCTGTTCTAATGTATATGTATTCCCATGTCAAACAGTTCTATTTAACAATTTTTAGGCTATTTATTATATTAAAAATCACTCTGTATTTTCATTTCTAGATATTGATTTTGCTCTCTTATGTAATATTTTAAAGTTGTGTTGTCCTATGGAATTCTGATCTCTTGTCATGTGTGGTCCAGGACGGGGGATTCAAGTTTTCAAAGATCTTTTTATTTTTCCCATCCATAGCATAAAGGTAAGAAAAATTCCATTCTATAGTTTCTCTCCTTCATTTTTAGAGATTATCCTGTCACTTCGAGTGCCGCAGCAATGTGACTGGTCTTCTTTACACCAGCTTCAAGCTTGCCTTCAAGTAAGGCCATGTCACTATTCACCCCAAGTCCTCAGGGCCAGGCAAGGATCACCAGTGTCAACTTCATTTCTTTTATTGAGATTCTCTTCTTCCTCTTTCTAATTTGAGACAGAGCTTTCTTTTTACCATTTTTTGAAAAAATATTTGACATATAATGACGTCTTGGTGATGGCTTATCAATAGTTTTCAGGAAGTTTTGCCTGGATAGTGATCCACACTAGATCCATTTGCTAAGATTGTCCGAAAACTTTATGTAACTTTTAATAAACATTATTTAATTTATTCCTCATAATGACCCAATGAATACAGGTGGATAGAGACAAAAAAAAAAAAAAAAAGCTAAGGCTTAGGCATCTTATTTATTTATTTATTTATTTATTTTTTAAAGATTTTATTTATTTATTTGACAGACAGAGATTACAAGTAGGCAGAGAGGCAGGCAGAGGGAGAGGGGGAGATCCCGATGCGGGGCTCGATCCCAGGACCCTAGGATCATGACCTGAGCCAAAGGCAGAGGCTTTAGCCCACTGAGCCACCCAGGCACCCCTAAGGCTTAGGCATTTTAAAAGACATGACCAGATTATATGATTAGTAAACATTTTAACTGATTCAAATCAGGTCATGACATCTCATGGTTATGCACTTAGCCATTCACCTCTATAACCAACTCTAAAGAGACAGAACATTTTGACATCTTACAGATGTATTTTTCTAAAAGGATAAAGGACCTCAATTATTTGACCTGTACCTGACAGTTGAGTAGGAGTATATCTTATGTTCTTTGCTATTTAAGTATCTTGTGAATCTGTTCATACTACCAGAATTGGAGAAAAATGCAAGAAAATAAGGAAAAATAACATTATGAGACACTGGCAGGTGGATCAAGCTTATGTCTCTTCCTTTGCTGAAAAGTTATACTATTTCAAATTCCACAGATGGCTACTGGATCCCTTCCTCTCACAAAAATTCTGAGTTTACTTTGTGATGTGCTAAAATCAGACTATTTGAAGTTACTTATGATAAGTCCTTGTTATTGCTTGTGCTTCATCTATTTATCTTGAATTAAAAAGCTTACTTAGTGAGGTATTGTCCTCAATTCAGTTTGCTATTTCAGCACTACTGTCATTTGCATTTAAAAAGGTGAACATGTAAAGTTCTGATGAATTTCTCCTTTCAGCAGCAAAAGCATCCCTTACTCCATGAATGCCATTGATACATGCCATTGATACATCATCATCATCATCATCACATCCCTATGCCAAAAAGCAAAGTTCAAATTATTTTCTCTAAATGTTGATATTGTCTCTATGATGCTTTTCTTCTGTCCTGCAGAATTTTCCGAAGAGTTTCTCCAGATCACATAAACTTTGGAAACTCCCAGTGAATTATACAGACATAAGCATTTGTCTCTGGTACACACAGATTACCGCTCATCTGAAGTTCTAAGATTGAACTTTACTCTTTTTCATCCAGTCCCAATGAATTTTAAAATAACACTATTTTATGAGCACAATGTCCTAATAAGATAGAAGTTTCTATCCTTAAACATTTGTCCTAAGTATTTTCCAATTCTCTTAAAATTGTGAGACTTGATTATTAGCACAGATAATTCTATCAGTGATAGAAAAACACTGAAGGACATAGGATGGGACTTTTTCAATGTGACAAAAGTCATGTTAGCTTATGGGAATGACTGAACAAAAGAGGAATTTGTCCAGGGGTTAATGTCTAGACCCCCAAAATAGCTCACTTCAGGTATGTATGGTGTAAGTGGTTTATGAGGTGTAAGGATTCATTCCACTTATGCACAGTGAGAATGTGGACGGATTTTAGAAGCTTGCCTTCCCTGTTTTGTACTTGTGTGTTCTGTCACCCATCCCCCAAACCCCTGCCTGTCTCAGCTGCTCTGCAGACTTGAATATCTTTCTGTCTAGTGCATGGTTCTAAGCACAAACCAACTCTTATGAACTCTCTTTGAGATTCAGTAAAGTTAAAGTTAGTCACCCCAAAACAAAGGTCAGTGGGTCCTAGCTTTAGACCTTTGTGAGATCCATTCCATATAGTCATATGAAATTCCAAAACTTTAATTAATACTTTCAGTGGCAAGCTTGGCCACCATGCTAATTACCCACATAATCTCGACAACTTTTTCAGAAATTAGTCTCAATCTTGTTTAGTCTAATCAATTCCTATAATAGCATAATTCTTGCCAGTTTAATTGTAGACAGGCACCATAGGCCAATGAGAAATGAATATATATGAATATATGAGAAATGAATCCAACTTCTTTAATGATATGTATAAGCCACTGAATTAACTGATGCCAAGTCTACCCATTTTAATATTTTAATTCAAAATCTATTAATTCAGGAACTTTTCACTGGTTACTTGCACCTAAGTGTAACTTAATTGATATATTTTCTCAATCATGGCCATAAATAATCCTATTCTTGGATACATTTTTATGGTATTCTTACAATTTTTTAGTTATACATTTTTAGAGGTAGACTCTGTATGTATGAGTGGTTAGGTCATAGTCATGCTGTTAAAGCTTCAGTCTCTACTAAGCAAGCGCCCTGCAGGAAGGTTGTATTAATTTACCTCCCCAACAGCATTACATCATCACCAAAGTGGGATGAGGAGGAAGAGGAGGAAGAAGGGGAGATGGAGAGGAAGGGCAAAGACTACTACTACTACTTTTTAATTTTGGTCATGGGTAAGGTTCTATGTCCCCTGAAAAAAAGGTTTTGCCTCTAAAATTCAACAATTCAAAGACGTACAGAGATTTCTTTTCTTGAATGCACTGGATTATGTTTTTAAACACGATTGACAAAATTATTTTTAAAAATTCAAACAAATATAAGGTTGAAGAGTTAACTAAATATTTCAAAATATAGATATATAAGAGAAAGAAAGAGAAGAAAAAGGCTCAGTGGAGAATCTAACACTTTCTAGAGAGAGTCATACACAGGTACATCATCATGAAATTTCAGAAGGATTGAAATAAAACAAAGAATGTAAAAGTGGAGATAATAAAATACATTTTTAAAATAATATAAATAATATTCAAAAAGTACTATCAATTACCTAGAAACCAATAAGAAAAGATTCAACATGCACTTTCATCAGCTACCAAACTGTTAACCATACTGGTATGGAATAAAAACATTTTAAAACAGAAAAACAGAAAACTTACCTCTTTCACACTTTCTTTCTTAGGAAGGTTGCTTCAAGAAGTAATAAGCAAACAGCAGATCCAACCTAAGAAATGAAAAGAAAAAAAAAAAAAGACATTCCAGCTGAAAGATCAAGAATTAGAAGTATAAATGTATTGTTTTCAGACATGATGATGACTGTCAAGAAAAGTCAAAGTCCTCTAGGAGAGTTACAAGTTGACTTTTAGACAGTATCTGTGTTTACTAGGTACCTTACTTTTTATGGATTATAAAATAAATTTTGGAAATAAAAACTCTTATTACAATTGATATTTATTAATAAAAATGTATTAATAGAAGAAAACCAGGTCACTGAAAATGTCTGTATCCTAAATCATAAGCAGATGCATGTGTGTACATACACAACACTTAGTAACTGTCTCATTCATCAGTAGATATATGGGAACTCCAGATCCACAAAGTTCTGTAGAATCAATGAATCTCCTCATTCATTGACAACTCTGTGGACTGACTTCTAGCTTGATGAATCCTAATACACCTGAACCCTTCTTAGAGAATAACTTATTAGTCAAAAATTCAGGAAAACTTGTATCTTTTCAAGTAATATGTTTTTGTTTTCTTTGGGTAAATACGAACTAGTGGAAGATACGGTATTCAATTTTTAATTTTTTTCAGGAACCTCCATCCTGGTTTCCCTAGTAGCTGCCCCAGTTTGCATTCCCACGCGGTGCACAAGACTTCTTTTCCTCCACATCCTACCCAACACTCGCTGTGTCTTGTGCTTTTTATATTATCCATTCTGACAGGTGTGAGGTTGACAGTTCACTGTGGGTTTTTTTGCATTCCCTGATGATGAGTGATGTTAAGTATCTTTTCATGTCTCTGTTGGCCCTATGTATATTGCCTTCGGAAAAACGTCTATTCAGCTCCTTTGTCCATTTGTAATTGGATTTCTTTTTTTTTTTTTTGGAGCTGAGTTGTATCAGTTCTTTATACATTTTGGATATTTGTTGCAGAAAAATGAAAATCAGAACAGCAAGAGCTTAAGGGACACTTGGAGAAGTAGGAGTACTCGAATTTATTTCAAGCCGGGGGACCCAGATGAGCTCATGCTTGAAACTCTGAGCCCCAGGCAATGGGGTCACAAGGCTTTCATAGGGGACTGCAGGAAGTCAGGTCCCCAGGGCTATGCTGACTGCCGGCAGGTGGGTTTAAACCAGGGGAGCAGGGGCTGCTTTGGGTGGGAACAGGAGTGCAGGGAGCCTATGGCAGGAAGCCGGTTTACAGAAGCACAAAGGGCTGTTTAGCTCTTGCTGCCAGTAGGGCTACTGCTTATCTCTAGCTTATTGTTAGTAACTTGCCATTTTCTGGGTCCTCCTGGCCTGGGCCTGCTCTGGGTCATTTTCCTCTTCATATTAACCCCTTATCAGATAGATCATTTGCAAATATCTTTTCCCATTTAAGAGGTTGCCTTTTTGTTTTGTTGCTGAGCAACCCAAGTGTCCACCGCTAGATGAATGAATCAAGAAGATGGGACATATA
>PISX010022638.1:0-31436 GCA_004024625.1 Mellivora capensis
CCCTATGAGATCATGTATGGTAGGCCTCCTCCCATCATACCCAAACTCAAAACTGACCTTATCAAGTCAGATCATGATAATTCTCTTTTATTCTCCCTCCAAGCCCTGCAACGGGTCCATAAACGGATTTGGCCGAGACTAAGGGACTTATATGAAACAGGACCACCACCTACACCTCACCAGCTCCGCCCAGGGGATTTGGTCCTCGTCAAACGACACCGAATCGAGACTCTTGAGCCTCGCTGGAAAGGACCCTACCAGGTTATCCTGACTACTCCCACGGCCGTCAAAGTGGACAGCATAGCGACCTGGACACACCACACCCACGTAAAGGCAGTCGACCTGCTGTCAGACCTCGTCGGAAACCCCAACCAGAACGGCAAATGGACGGTTGACCGCAGTAAGGACAATCCTCTAAAACTCACCCTGCGCCAAAAACCTCCCCCTTAGTAACTGGCATGGAGGGCTTACTTACAACTCTGGGTTTATTGTTATTACCCTGGACTCTCTTGACCTTCCTCTATAACCCGGCCATCCTGGCCAATCCCCATCGGCCATATAAGCAGACATGGATCCTGACTGATGGAGCGACTGGTAGGACTCTCAACAGTTCCACCTATGTGGCCCCACTATCCACATGGTGGCCAGACTTAACCTTTTGCTTTAGAGACATTAATCCAGAATACAAGTCCACAGCACCCAATTTAGCCCGTAGCTACGGATTCTATGCCTGTCCAGGACACTCTACAGGCCGACAATGTGGAGGGGGTCCAATATTCCTTCTGTAAGAGTTGGGCCTGTGTCACCTCCAATGACGGGGATTAGAAATGGCCAGTCTCAAGACCAGACTCCCTCCGAGTTGCCTTTGTTAATAAAGGAAAGCCCAGAGGGGTGGCCGTTCCTCTCCCTAGGGGTCCTTGTTCCCCCCAAGACTCAGACAGGATCAAAATTCAGTTCACAGACCAAGGAAAACAGGAAGGAGTTAGCAATTGGATTCAAGGAAAACAATGGGGAATGGTGTTCTACAAATACGGGGGACATGCAGGATCTACTATCTTCATCAGATTAAAAGTTGAGGCAATAGAAACAACTGCCCTAGGGCCCAATCCACTTCTCGCCCCACAAAGCCCCCCTAGGCGCCCCAACATCCCTAGGACAACACCGGCTGTCGCTCCCGGGGTAACGCCAACTGTCATTACTAGGGCGACTCCAACTGCCTCCACCTTAAGCTCGACAAGCCCTGAGCTGATAGACAACCCTACCCACTTAACTAGATTGGTCCAAAATGCCTTTCAGGTTCTAAATTATACCAATCCCAATGCCACTAAATCCTGCTGGTTATGTTATGACGTAGCTCCCCCTTTTTACGAAGGATGGGCCACTTTGAGATACTACAATTTATCTCCCACACCTTCCATGTGTCGATGGTCTAGTCAAAGTCCCTGCCTAACCTTGACGGCTATACAAGGCCAAGGAACGTGCGTAGGAAAGGTACCACCTAAACTCACGCACCTCTGTAATCAAACCATACCTATAGAGAAGACAGAGCAATATATGGTACCTCCCCAAAATTCCTGGTGGGCCTGTGCTACTGGGATAACCCCATGTATCCACCCAGGAGCGTTGAACCAAACCACAGACTACTGTGTAATGGTCCACCTAGTATCCCGCTTAATTTACCACCCCTATGAGGACTTAATCTCATATTGGGAGGGTGGATCACAGAGAACTAAGAGGAAACCCGTAAGCCTAACCCTGGCACTAATACTAGGCCTAGGACTAGGTACCGCCGGGGTGGCTACCGGAACCTCAGCCTTAATCTCACAACAACACCATTACCAAGGCTTACGAGAAGCCATTGATGCAGACATACAAGAGCTAGAATTGTCCATCTCTAAACTCCAGGAGTCTGTCAGCTCATTAGCAGAGGTTGTCCTCCAAAACAGATGAGGATTGGACCTCATGTTCCTCCAACAGGGAGGCTTATGTGCTGCCCTTAAGGAAGAATGTTGTTTCTATATTGATCACTCAGGGGTAGTCAAAGACTCGATGGCTAAGGTACGGGAAGGATTAGCAAAGCGGAAAAAGGAGCGAGAAGCAGGGCAAGGCTGGTTCCAATCATGGTTTAACTCATCCCCTTGGCTGACCACCTTAATATCCTCCTTACTAGGACCCATCTGTATCCTGCTCCTCTTACTGACCTTTGGCCCATGTATCTTAAATCGTCTGGTGGCTTTTGTCAATCAACGCCTTCAGACAGTACAAATCATGCTCTTAAGACAGCAGCATCAGCCCCTGGACCTGAACAACAGCAACAGGGACAATCACACCGATGACCACTAAGGACCCAAGATTGGCTCCTCAGGTACTTGAGAAAAGGAGGGAATGAGAGACCAAAAGAACCCCCCCGACTGGAAATGTATTTTATCTGGGGAATCGGGGATTTAACCAGCTAGTTTCACTTCTGTACGAACGCTTGCTTTTTCGCGCGCGCGGGCCCCCTAAACCAATCAGCTAACTCCAAATATGCCTTTTTCAAATGTTCAAAATGTCAACCAATGGGCTCCGCCCCACCCAGAACCTGTTTATGCCAGTCTGTAAAAACCCTGCACCTACCCAGCCCTGGACCTCTCGGCGTTACCGGCAACGAGTGCACAGAGGTCCAGGTTCGAACCTGTAATAAACGGCCCCTGCCGATTGGCTTTGACTCACGTCTCTGGTGGTCTTTAAACGAAGGTGGATTTCTGTATGGCATTTCAAGGGAAAGGAAGAAAGGCCTCTGGGCCCTGAGCAGCTTGAGCTTTCAGAGCCTCTGGCCAGAGGAGAGGGGGAACCTGGGATCCTGAGTGCCATTTGCTGGTCTGCCTGTACCCCCAAGGCTTCTGCAGCCCCAGTTCTGGGTTCATGGCCCCTTGGGGAAGGGCCACAGAATATAGCATTTCTTTATGCTGTGGGGCAGGAGGAAGGTGGAAGGAACAGGACTGCACCTGCTTTCCAGGCCCAGATCTGCAGGTCTTGCAGTGGGCCAGGTGGGGCCACTGAGAAGTCTATGAATGAGTCACAGATTGGCAGGTCTTGCTTTGGATGCTCCTGCCCCTAGACCTCTTTCCGGAAACACTAGTTTTTGGCTCCATCGGCCCATGCCTTGACAGGTGCTGGGCTGTCACCAAGTCTTTGGGCAGCCAGTCCCCCTGGCCTCCTGCCATGCTGATGCCTGACAAATGGGAGCTGCCATTCTGTGCGCAGTGTGGAGACATGAAGTCCTTCCTTGGCACCATGGTGATGCGATGACGCCTTTCTCAAATGTGACGTGACAAACAGCGCCAAAGGAACTGGGGTTAGGACTGGTTACTAAGAATAAGTGAGACAGATTTTTGTTGTTGTTGTTAATTAGGAACAAATGTTCATATGCCCCTCGTTTGGCTCATGGAGACAGTGGTGTTGAAACTTTTTGTGAGGTGACACAGCAGGTGTTCTGAGAAGCACGTGGCTCTGTGCAAGCCCGCTTATGGAAATATATTCACTCAGTTCCTGTCCTACATTTATTACAAAAACAGACTGCACAGTTCAAGGACTTGTATATTTAGTGCATCTATCCATGTGTGCCTGTATTTACCTACACAAAGTGTAGGCCATGGATACAGGTCACTAAGGACTATGGTAAAGAAATACATTTAGCAAATGATTGAAGTAGGTTACTCTTCGATGGCTATTGCCAAGGCTTCCTGGGTGCTTATTTCTAATAACAGTGATCACGAAAACAGCAACCATTCATTGAGTCCCTACTAGATGCCACGCTCTTAACCAGTACATACCTCCTTTTATTTAATTCTCCCCAAGCAATCCTTCTGAAGCCCGTCTGCTCATCTCCATTTATCTCAGAGCAGTGACCCGAGTTGCCCAAGGTCACAAAGGCCACAACATAAACACGGTCTCTGTCTTCATGGACCTTATATTTTGGGGGCGGGGGGGGGGGAGATGCATAATTATAAAGCGAAATGAAGGTCAGGAAGAAGAAAGTTATAAAGTGCCATCCAAACATGTACCAGGGCGTTATGCTATGGACCAGCTCAGTCCAACAGAAATATAACATAAGACACAAATATAAGCCACATACACAATTTTAAATTTCCTGGTAGCCACATTAACAAAAGTAAAAAAAAAAAAAAAAAAAAAGAAACTAGAATATTTTCCTTAACCCATTATATCTAAAATATTAGCATTTCAACAGGTAATCAGTATTAAAAATTATCAAGGAGATATTTTACATTCTTATTTCTATACTAAGTTTTTAAAAATTTGGTGTGTATTTTAAACTTGTGGTGCATCTCAATTTGGATAGGCTCTTTTCTTCCTTCCTTTCAAGATTTTATTTATTTATTGTCAGAGAGGGAGCAAACACAAGCAGGGGAGGCAGCAGGCAGACAGAGAAGCAGGCTCCCCACTGATCAAGACACTCAATGCGGGGCTCGATCCCAAGACCCTGGGATCATGACTTGAGCTGAAGGCAGACACTTAACTGACTGAGCCACCCAGGTGTCCTGGACTGGATACTTTTCTAGAGCTTGGCAGCCACATGTGCCTAGTGGCTACTGTATCAACACAGCTTCAGACCAGGGAGTCAAGAAAAGCCTCCCTAACAGGGGTCTGGTTAGTTGAGACCTGAAGGGTCAGCAAGGGTTGGGGAGATAAAAGGGGCCATGTGGGGAAAAGGGGTCACAGGAAGGGGCCAGCCCATGCCTGAGGACAGGGCACAGTTGAAAGGAGAGGCAGTAGGTGTGGCTGGTCTTAGTGAGTCAGGCAGAGGCTGGTAGCCTAAGTTTAAAAATATGGCTTTTTATCTAAAGAAGAATGGGCAGCCTCCGAGGAATTTTGAGCTCAACATTTGATACATGGGAGTGAGGCTTATAAATGCCTCCAGGACTCATGAGGATGGTCCCTCGATTTCCCTGGGTTGCTGCTGAGGCCATGGCTTTCTAGCAGGCTCCGAGCTGCTCCAACTCACAGAGGGCTAGAGGCAGGACCCGTTCTCTGCCCTGGTCTGCCGTACCCATCAGAGCTGCTAATGTCTGGCCTATAGACAGCTGTGCCTGGGACAACATGCCACAAATGAGGGGTACAGGCATACTTTTCTGAGAGGAAAGTGTAAGGACCTATTTTATATTTTTATATTTTAGCCAGAGGCTTCCATTGAGGTTAAACAATAACCTTGTTGTTTAACCCTTAAACTGTCCCTGCTCCCCTTCCCCCAGGGGATTTACTTAAAAACAAGTCCCAGAAACTAGCCTCAGGTAACAAAGCTCAAATACAAGGGTGGGTCAGCCAGGTGGAGACATCCGATCAGTGTGTGGGGGGGGGGGGTTGCATACTGTCTCCCTAGTTACCAAGGAGTATGGACCCCACCCTTTGGGCGCCAATTCTGACCAAGGTGATAGGCTGGTTCAAATGTCTACTAGGGTAAATTGTAATTCAATTGGTCACCTAGCATCACTGTGGAGTTTCCTGTGTGTGTTACAATCTCATTGGCCACCTGTGCGTGGCCAGGCCCGACCGCATGGCCTTTGCCCTTAAAAGCCAGTCTGTGAAACAGAGAAGGGTCGCCCTCTCTTGTAAGAGGTGCGTCCCCGAACATTCGGTTAGATTCTTGATGCTTGGCGTGAAATAAAGCTTTGCTTGACCTTCACTTTATATTAGTCTCGCTCCTTTAATCACGGACCCATTTTTGGGGCATAACAGAAAGCACACAGCGAGGGTCTTACAAGAATGTTCCCTCCCTTGTGCAAGGACCGCCTCTGGGGCTGCTCTGGGTTTGGAGGCGACAGAGGCAGGCACTCGGCTGGGAGAGACCCATCCCATGAAGTCTCTGGATTCCTGTCAAGGCTTTCTTATGTCACATGTGGTTCTGGGTTCCTGCTGCTCTGTTGTCCCACCTCCCTTGGTTCTCCAGCCTCTTTCTGTCTGGCAACTTCCCGCTCCTGTTTTATTAAGGCAGGCTGATAGAGGCCTCCCCAGTGCTTGGACTGCTCCCTTTCTCTCTGGAAGTCTTCCTCCCTGTCCAGCCCTGACCTGGGGCAGGGGACTGGGACAATAGCCAGAGGAAGGTTTTTGGTGCAGACCCCAAATATCCAAAGGGATGCCTTAGAAAAGAGGCAGTAAACCCATTCTAGGTCAAGGCAGAACCAAGACCAAGGTGTGAGAGCTGCAGAAAGACAGATCTGTTCTCATTAAAGGAAGGGTCACCTGATCATCTGAGCTGCCAAATATGTCTGGTTGCCAGGCAGTAAGGAGGAGAAAATCGGAGGAGATTTCAGAGAGCTTCTTGGCCAGAGACTGCAAAATTCTAGGCCCTAGGTTAGGGCTGATCCATGATCAATTTCTACTGGTCTCTGGTGAAACAGAAAGTATGGAAATTTTCCACAGAACTCATTTTTCAAAGGCTGAGATTATATCCCTTACTTTTTTAAATATTAAAATACAGCCTCCCATTACAGCCTCATGATAAAGATGGTTATTTTTTATTGTCCCTTATTTGGTTGCCAACATTATAAAGTCTCTCAAAGAGTATTTTTAAAACTGCAATGGCCCATGAAATACAAATGTCTGGAATCGTTGATCTAATATAACTGACCTATTCTTCCCAGAAGATTTAAACCATCAGAATGCCCTCCACATCTCTCAGTCTGCACCACGTGCAAGGGAAGCCCCGTCACTTAGCACCACTTATGCCTTGGTCTTGAGCCTTGAACCTTAGCTATGTGTCTTGTTGACCTGTGGGGGCATGGAGACATGGTTTAAGCAATGCCAAGCTCCTATGTGCATCTTTGGAGAGGCCTAGCCACCGAGCATACCAGGACCTCATCAGCAGACTCCAATGGAGGCTGACAGGTAGTTAATACTGGTGGGTTTGGGGACTGGCACATGGCCTGGCTGCGAGTCTGGTGGATATTCCATTGCCCAAAGGCCAAAAGGCTTGCCATCCTTGTGTATATACAACAGGTATTCATATCGGGACCCAGTTGATGGGCAAAGTATGGTCACCCAAGTGGGCGAGGTCATGAGAGCAGACGGACAGGGCTCTTGTTAGGAACCACTGCAGCTGTAGAAGGCTCCCAGGAAGATAGAGGGCATCGTTACAAAACACAGCCCCTGGGGAGTGAGCGGCAAGAGAGCACCAAGGGTCAGGGTCCCACCCAGTGGGGTAAGGTTGACGACGGGGTTCAAGTACAGGTTAGAAATTCAAGTGCTGAGCAGAGAAAGTGGTCGGGAGCCCAGATGTAAGGGCTGAGCCCACCTGGGGAGAGGGCAAGGTCAGAGGAAGAGTGGGTTATGCTCAGCGAGTTCCTGGGTGTCAGGGTGCCACTGCTTTGTCCTCATGATCTTCTCGAGGTCCCCCACTGGGAAGGCCGAGATCACTAGAGTCTTCTTGTGCTGCTCAGGTTGGCTGCAGGAGTGTGCTGGGCAGAATCCGCCAGTGGAGGCTGAACACGCGAGCTTTGAGGAGGGGGAGGGTCAGTTTCTGCTATAGAAAGCAGCTCACATGGTGTGTTCCCTGCAGTACCAGTGGGCAAAGGAATTCGGTCGAATCTGCATACTCTGTCCTGCTTTCAGAGATTCCCGGCATATAGCAAGGTATTCAGGGACCGATCAGAGCAGAGGACCGTGAGTTAGCCCCAAGCCCATTCTGCATCCTCACCGCGAGTGTTGGCAGAACACCTGGGGGCGGGGGGGGATGCTGCTCCAGTTACCTAAGGTTGGACCTCGTTGAGGGGTGTGTGTGCGTGCGGGTGTACACGTGAACACCCGAGAGAGAGAGACTCTTCAAACCAACCACGGCAATTGCACATTACCACCACCACCAGCTGCCTGAACGGGTCACCTTAATGGGGTCTGACAAGAACAGTTCGTCTTTGCTTTGCTTTGGGCCCCTCCATTTTATTCCATTTTATTCCCAGGGAGGCTCTGGTCGATTATCTCATAAGGAATATGAGAAATGCAACAGGACAGATCTCCCGTGATAATGCCTGGACCCCTTCCCTTCCCTCCCGGCATCCGGCTGTCAGATTTCAGTCTGTCTGTTCACGGTATTCACGACCCGCAGGTGCCCCCGCTCAGCACGGTGACGGCCGCGGTCTGTGTGCGGCGAGGGTGAGCCCGGCCCAGGAAGGCCTTCAGGGTCAGAACAAAACCTCCAACGGGTCTCTGCTCACAAGAGCGCTCACCTCGCCAGGGAGTCCCCACCAACCAGAGGCCACCTTGCTGAGCACCCCCTCTGGAGGAGGCAGCGCCACCTAGCGGCCCGGAGTCCGAGTGCCGGCGCCTGGCTGCCTGTGTGTGCGGTTGGGCTCCATCACCGCCCAGCCGTTTGACCTTGGGCGAGTGATTTAACCACTCATTCCCATTCCCTTTTTAAAAAGGTTTTATTTATTTGATAGAGAGAGACACACAGAGAGAGGGAACACAAGCAGGGGGAGTGGGAGAGGGAAAAGCAGGCTTCTCCCTTCTTTGAGCAGGGAGCCCCATGCGGGGCTCAATCCCAGGACCCTGGGATCATGACCTGAGCTGAAGGCAGACGCTTAAAACTGAGCCACTCAGGTGCCCCCCTTTTCCGTAATCTTAAATAGCATCTACTTCCTCCGGTTGTAGTGAAGATTAAATATATGTAAAACTCATAAGTTACAGACAAGGGGACAATCGATGGCAATTACCACGACTTCTTACAAACACCTTTTGGTTTGCGATTCAAGAAGTGGGGCTGGAGAAAGCTGTTGGCCTTTGAATGCTTGGCTCCAGTGAAGACACAAATTCTATCTTTGGCTTTAAAGAGTCTACTAAGGAAAGACAACAGGGAAATAAACAGTCAGACGACCGGCAGCAGCATCGCAATCCAAAGTGCACACACATTTACCTTCCTCCTCGAGACTTAATGTGCGGATTAAGTAGACACGCAGAGTTATCTCTTAACACTCTCACAATGCCAAGGAGTTTACAGTGTTTCATGTGTTTTCTAATTTTCTTCTCCCCAGAATAAGACATTCTGATGGAAGATCCGGATACCAGGATATGGTCAACGCCCAACTTTGCACTAGATCTGCTTGTCTCGTTAATGCGTAAGGAGACTTTTGTTTTATAACTGAGGAAGCCACAAGAAGTCTAGCTGCAGGAAAGACTGGAGACAAGGACGACAGAGGACATAACCTTTGCGCACTGCCTGCCCCTTTGGATGGTGCCCAAGGTCCCTAAGGTTAGGAAGGTGAGGGTCAGAAGCTGAGGGAACCAACTGGCTTTTATGAGATGCTTCTGAGTTGTGGGCACAAGCAGAGCTACTTTGGAGTCCCAGGGAAAGCCAAATACAGATTTGGGAACTTGCTATTCCCCCCAGCCGTGCATGGCATCTGGCGCTGTCCTGGTTCCCCAGGTACATGGACAAATGACCCCATGGCAGAGCACGGTGGACACTGTGGGGGAGGGCAAGGAGATATTTTTGCAGGTCTGCGTGCGTCTGCTTGAGTTCTGCCCGTGACCCAAAGGGCAGCTTCTCTAGCAGAGGTAGCAAATGCACAACACTCTTGCTGCCATTCTTACTCCTCTGTCCTCAAAGCCCAGGGCAGACGTTACTCATCTATGATGACATTCTTCTGGGAAGCTCAAATGTAGCCTCAGAATCTTTAACTTTGGTGTCATAGGCAACCCCAGCCAACCAGTCCAAGGTTCGAGACAAAAAGTATGCAGTCTCTGACTTATATCAAACCAGGCAGAGCCCTTGGGGCTCACAACCTGGAGTCCAACCCACCTCTTCCGCCACTCAGCTCCTGAATACTCTGATTTTGACCACACCATCCCACCTTATCCCTGTGGCTTCCTCCTCTAATCAGAAATGCTCTCTGCATCCTTTCAACCTACACCTAGTCTATGCATCCCTCAAGATCCCTCCTCTGCAATGTTTTCTGGGGATCTTCCCGGGGATCTTCCAAGATCCCTAACCAGTCAGTGTTGGCAGCATTTATGCTGAACAGTCACCAAAACAATGGAGGGAGGGACGTAATCCATTGCTATTACTATAAACTGTGTCCCCTGAAAATTCCTAGGTTAAAGCCTTAACTCCCCAGCCCCGCTTGTACTGGAGACAGGGCTTTTAAGGAGGTGGCTAAGGTTAAATGACGGCACAGAGTGGAGCCCTGATCTGATAGAACCAAATCTCTTATACGAGAAAGAGACACCAGAGAGCTCAGTCTCTCCATCACGTAAGGACACAGTAAACAAGTTCCTGTCTGTAAGTCAGGGAGAGAATCCTCCGCAGAAATGGAAACCTGCCAGATTTCAGACTTTCCAGCCTCCAGAACTGCGTGAAAATAAATTTCTGTGATTTAAGCCACCCACTCTATAGTATTTTGTCCCGACAGCCCACGAAGGCTAAGACACTCACGCTGGTTGCATGGGTAACATGGAGGGCCCTGGGCTCTGCATCAGAGGTACACAAGTAGGTAAGGCATAGTCTCTGACTTCAAAGACCTCTTTGCCTTTAACAAGAAGGACAGGTAGAGACAAACACATGACCAGAGGCTAAGGGCACCTTGAGAAGCATTTTGGTAAAAGCGAGCCTAGTGTGCAGTGGGGAATGGTAGTGTACGGCACAGTGGCTGGGAGATGGGGTGTTGGAATCACACAGGCCTGGATTTGAAACCTGACTTTAGAATATGACCTCAGGCAAGCTACTTATCCTCTTTGAACCTCAGTTTCCTCACAGTAAGATAGAGAGATTGTTCTTCATAGTGTGATTAGGAGGATTAAATAAAGTTATGAGAATAAGGTACTTAGCATAGACACATGGACAGAAGTGACAGTTATTTACAATGTTGCTATTAATAGTACTGGGAAAAGGCATCTAAGTCCTACTGCTGGAAGGAGGGCCAAAAAAATCTCAGAGGAGATAATACTAGAACTGAGTTTTACAGCATGAGTAGCAGTTAACCAGAAGAAAGATGTGAAAGACATTCCGGGTAGAAGGAACAGAATCTGCAATAATTAGGGACATGAAATAGCCTGCTACATTTGACAGACTTCCAACAGATTGACAGAACCTGGTAAATTCAGTGCGGTGGCTGTGATGGGAAGGCATCAAGAGTGACGGGATGCAGAGCAAGAAAGGGAGTCAGAATCTATGAAGTCAGAGCCTGAAGTCTGTTCAGAATACTTTGGGGAAGCCACTGGATAATGGTGAACAGCAGGGCTTGAAGTCATTATCAGATTTACATTTTAAATCTCACTCTGGCAATAATGTGGAACGAACTGGAAGAAGACTGATGGGAAACAGGATATTTTAGTGATCAGAGACAAGGGTCTGAATGAAGACAATAACAATGGGGACAGGAGTAGATTGATCAAAGAGATTGGGAGATTAGGTACGGAGAAGTGGGAGGAGAGGCAGTAGGCCGGAAGAGAGAGAAAGAGAAAATGGACAGAACTGACTTCCATTTTTCTATCTTGTCCTCAGGATAGATGGTAGTCTCATTCTTTGAGATTGGAAAGGTTTAGAAGGGGGACCAGGAGAGATACACGTGGGACACAAGGTCCTGATGGCTATGGGTCATCCATACAGAAATGTCCTTCAGCTGAATATGGAATTCTGGAACTCTGCAGAAAGCTCTGGCCTAGAGAAAGAACTAGGTTCATCTTCATATGGGACACTGAAGCCAAGGTTTGAATAAGGTCATTTAGGAAAAAGGTGTGTAAAGCAGGTTAAAGAAATAACATGGGGAATATAGGTATTTCAGGGCAAGAGGACCAATCAGAGCAGGTGAAAGGTCAGGAGGAGGGACTGGTAAATAGGAGAAAAAAACTTTAGGAAGGAGGACATGCCAGCTCTATAAAAGCCACAGAAAGGTCAGACAAGGTAAGGGAAGTTGGATCTGACAATCAGTCATTGGTGGCCTCAGGGAAATCTTTCAAAGCTGAGGAATGAATGGGAGTTGAAAAATCTGACTGTTTGGTGAGGGCTCATGGAAGGAGATTACTACAAGAAGGCTATGAGGTTATGACAAGGCCCTCTTTTCCAACAAGGGAGAGATTGGTGCACATTTATAATTTTGGGGGAAGCAACTCATGGAGAGGGAGAGGTTGAAGTCTTAGGGAAGATTAAGGGATTTTCTTAAAACACAGATTCGGATTCAAGAAGTCTGGGTGGGGCCCGAGTTCTTCATTTCCATAAGCATCCCAGTGATGCGGATTCTGCTGGTCCACAGACCACACTTTGAGGTGCGGTGTCTCAATGGACATTAGAATGGTCCCGGATGAAGGGAGGTCCAGGGTTGGAGAAGTCCTTGCCGGTGGCCTTCTGATCAGGGTTGCTCCAGTCACAGAAGAGAGGAGCAGAGCAGAGGAGCATGAGGGGAGCCTGCTCTGCCTGGCATGTCCTGTACCAGCCTCCCTACAATAAGCGAGAAGGCTGCTAATTGGCTAGAAACACTTGATATTAATTAACTCAATAGAATCGTTCCCCTGAAGCCTGTTTTGCATAATTAATGAATGCTTAGCTATAAGCTGCTGAACACACTGAAGCCAAAGTGTTCCAATTTTCCGATCAGCTGAGCAGAAACACGGCAACCCAGACGGTTTGTGGACACAGTGAAAGCTTAACTCTTGCTAATTACTGATACTGGCTAAAGAGCCCTTGGCTTTGCCACATCTTGATGGGGGGAGGCAGGGCTAAACCGAGACATGTGGGCACCACAGGCAGGCTGATAATTTGATACCTCTTCAACCAAATATTCTTTAAATATTTGTTCAACACTTAGAGGAGAATCTGAGTGCAGCCTCGAGGAAAAGCAGAGTTGGAAAGCGCTGGGCCAGGTGCAGAGTTCCCTTCGTGGCCTCTAGCAATTCAGCTCTGGCCCAAACTTTTCTAATGTTCTCAGCAAATCAACAGTGTAGTAAGTCCCATCCTCCTTAGAAAACAGGTTTGCTACACCTCTAAAGATGACTAGAGAGGTCCCTGGGAGGTTGTGCCTTCCGTGCCAAGTTGTTTATGGAAGGACTCTTCTGGAGAGCTCTTTCAACAAATAGCTTTATTCACACTTTGTTATATTTCTTGAGAAGTTCAGCTTCACTTTTCAGATGGCACTAGTCAGATTGCTCAGATGGCAGTGTCTTTGTTCGGCTTGTGGTGATGGTGCCAGGACAGGTCAGACTCCCCGGCATTCAACCAGGGAAGAAGTCAGTGGGGAGAGCTGGTTCTACCATGTATGAAGAGTTACTTGGCTATAGGTTGGGTCCTTAACCTCTGAGCATGGTGGATTGGAAGACTTAGTACTGTTAAGATGGAAATATTCCAAAGCAGGTCTATCGTTTCTATACGACCCTTATAATCCCAACCGTCTTTTTTGCAGAAACTATCAGGCTAATCCTAAAACCATATGGAAATTCAAGGAGCCATGAATATCAAAAACAAAACAATCTTCAAAAAAAAACAAAACCAAAAACCAAAACAAAAACCAAAAACAAAACCTTAAAGTTAGAGGACTCCCACTTTCTGATTTCAAAACTTACTATAAAGATACAGTGTGGTATTGGCATAAAGATAGACATATAGATCAATTTAATAGAACTGGAAGTTTTAGAAATTAACCCTGTTGTTATTGAACCCACATCTGATCTGCTCACTGCTCGACAGGCCAATAAGTCAAGAGATGAGATGCTGGGGCAAAGGAAAGTGACTTTGAGAAAGCAAACTAAATAAGAAAATGGTAGACTAATGTTCCCAAAAATCATCCTGACATTTCATGCAGGCAGGGGTTTTCAAAGGTAGAGGAAAGGGAAGCAGGGGTAGAGGGGGGCTAAGAAACGGACTGCAGCTGCCATTTGGGCTTGAGCAATCAGTCAGATGTCTTCAGTCAATATTTAGGATGCACTGATTAGTTTACTCTGTGC
The DNA here is from genome assembly GCA_004024625.1 of Mellivora capensis. Taxonomy (NCBI): domain Eukaryota; kingdom Metazoa; phylum Chordata; class Mammalia; order Carnivora; family Mustelidae; genus Mellivora; species Mellivora capensis. The sequence goes on from PISX010022638.1 coordinate 13,924, forward strand.
AAGGGGTTCTGAGTCTTAGTTCAGTGCTTCCACTAAAAGTCAACTAATTCCCCAAAGGGCTTATAGTGCACAAACAGGTCTAATGTAGAATAAACAAGGGAGGGAGAAGTGTTGGAGGCAGAATGAATTCAAGACAGAGTTAGTCCTGCTACATCGTGACAGTTACCATCAACAGGTTTTTTCTTTCCCCGGCCTTTTTAAAGCATTAATTTATTTATTTGAGAGAAAGAGAGAGCGCAGAGAGCACAAGCAGGGGGAGGGGCAGGAAGAAGCAGGCTTCTGGCTGAGCAGAGAGCCTGAGGCTGGGTTCAATCCCAGCACCCTGGGATCATGACCCAAGCCCAAGGCAAACGCTTAACCAACTGAGCCACCCAGGCAACAGTTTTGTTTTTTGTTTTTTTAAAATTTGATAGAGAAAGAGAGATCACGAGTAGCCAGAGAGGCAGGCATGTGGGGGGCGGGGCAGGAGCTCAATTTGGGGCTCTATCCCAGGACCCTGAGATCATGACCTGAGCCAAAGGCAGAGGCGTAACCCACTGAGCCACCCAGGTGCCCCCAGGCAACAGGTTTTTGATAAGAGTCCCAAAACAATTCAATGGGGGAAGAGAACAGTCTTTTAATCAGATGGTGCTGGGACAACTGGATATCCAGATGCAAAAAAAAAAAAAAAAACTAAGTTGGGGCTCACCTGATTGATAATGGATCAATGACCTAAATACATGAACCATAAACTCTTAGAAAAAAAAAAACATTTGTCCCTATGTTTCATGACCTTGGATTACACAGTGAATTCTTTGAAAGCACAGTCAACAAAAGAAAAAAGGGATACACTGGGTTTCATCAGTATTAAAAACTTCTATGCTTTAAAAGGCACCATCAATAAAGTAGGAGACAACCCACAAAATAGGGACAAATATTTGTAGTTCATACATCCGACAAGAGATTTCTATATGGAATATATAAAGACCTTTGACAACTCAATAACACAAAGAGCCCTATTAAAAATGGACAAGGGGGATGCCTGAGTGGCTCAGTTGGTTAAGCGGCTGCCTTCGGCTCAGGTCATGATCCCAGCGTCCTGGGATCGAGGCCTACATCGGGCTCCTTGCTCGGCAGGGAGCCTGCTTCTCCCTCTGCCTCTGCCTGCCACTCTGTCTGCCTGTGCTCGCTCTCTCTCTCTGACAAATAAATAAATAAAATATTTTAAAAAAAATGGACAAGGGGGGGCACCTGGGTGGCTCAGTCTGTTAAGCGACTGCCTTTGGCTCGGGTCATGATCCCAGGGTTCTGGGATCGAGCCCCACATCGGACTCCCTGCTGAGCGAGGAGTCTGCTTCTCCCTCTGCCTACTGCTCTGCCTACTTGTACTCTCTGTCAAATAAATAAATAAAATCTTTAAAAACATTTAAAAAATGGACAAGGGATTTGCATAGATATTTCTCCAAAGGAGATGCACAAAGAACCAATAAGCACATGAAAAAAATGTTCACATCATTAGTCACCAGGCAAATCAAATCCAAGATTGGATAGTACTTCACACCCCCTGGAATGGCTATAATAAAAAAAGGATCATAACCAGTGTTAGGGAAGATGCAGGAGAGAAGAGCCCTCATACACTCCAGTGGGAATATCGAACAGAGCAGCCACTTTATAAAACAGTCTGTCGGTTCTTCAGGAGGTTCAACACAATATTGTATAATCCAGAAAGTCTGCTCCTAGGTTAGTATCAAAAGAAAGTAAAAGATATATGCACGTGAAAACTTAGACATACATGTCCACCGCAGCATTCCTCATAATAGCTAAAAAGTGAAAGCAACCCAAATGTACACCAACTGATGAGTGAATAAACAAACTGGTATATCTGTACGGTGGGATGTTACTCAGCCATCAGAAGGAATGAGGTACTGATCCAGGCTACAACACAGATGAACCTTGAAAACATGATGAGCAGTGATAGAAACCAGATACAAAGAGCCGTATTATTTCATGTATATGAAATGCGCAGAACAGGCAAATTCATAGAGACAGAAAGATTAGTGGTTGCCAGGAAATGGGGGTTTGGAGAAATGGGAAGCAAGTGTTAATGGGTATGGAGTTTCTTTCTGGGGTTATACAAATGTTCTAAAAGTGCACAATACTGAGAACACACTTAAAACCATGAATTATACCTTTACAATGGGTGAATTTTATAGTATATGAATTGTATCACAATAAAGCCATTATTATTATTATTATTATTATTATTATTAATCTCAGAGTTTCTGTGGGTCAAGGGTTCAGGAACAACTTAGCTGAGCCTTGTCCCTAGAATCTCACAAGATTGCCACCAAGATGTCATCTGGGTCTGGGTTTTCATCAGAGCTTTGACTGGGGAAACATCGTTTCCAAGCTCCCTCAGGATTTTGGCAGAATTCATTTCCTTGTGATTGGTGGATTCACAGCAGCTTGCTTCTCCAAAGCCAGCAATGGAGGGAGAGAGACTCCAGCAAGATGGGTGCTATGTGGTCATGAAAACAGAATCAAGTACATCCCATCTCTACTGCATTCTGTTGGCTAGAAGCAAATCAGTTTCTCTGTTTCAAGGGGAAGAAATTGTGCCAAAGTGTAAACAGGAGGCAAGGATCAGGACCATCTTAAAGTCTGTCTACTGCAGTAATATTCTCAGGGATAATTTTTCTAATTAGGCAAAATAATTTTCAGTGGCATTTCTGATTCCAGTTTTTAGTGTGGGAGTCTTGACTGCTATTCTGGAATTATTTTCACAATTTCTTATATATAATTTTTTAAAAGATTTTAATTTTTTTTTTTGACAGAGACAGACACAGCGAGAGAGGGAACACAAGCAGGGGAGCAGCAGAGGGAGAGGGAGAAGCAGGCTTCCCACCGAGCAGGGAGCCCAATGTGGGACTCGATCCCAGGATCCTGGGATTATGACCTGAGCCAAAGGTAGACACATAATGACTGAGCCACCCAGGTGCCCTTTTATATATAATTATTAATATTAATTGCTACCATAGAGTGTTGACTTAGTGCCAGACACTACCCTAGATATTATTCTATTTCATACTTTTAAAAGGAAGTATTATTGTGCACCATTATATAGTACTGTAATATTGCATAGAATTATTATACAAGGAAGTATTGTTATTCCTCAGTTTACAGATAAATAGAGGCTCATAGAAGTCATTACTCCCAAGATCAAGGTCATACAGCTAATAAATAAAGGAGCTGGGATTTGAACCCAGGCCTTTCTGAGTTCAAAGCGTATCATGCCTGTTCTAGACTGGTAGGTTAGTGTGTGTATGGTGTATGCTTTAAGCACTAATATTTTTATTATAATTTCTACAGGGGTGGGTATATGTAGAAGTATTAGACATCTTGCTGTGAAATACTGGCTTTGTAAGTCACCTGCTGTGCACTGAATATGCGCCAGGCATTTTGTTAGGCACTGGTACTACAAGGCAAGCTAAACAGAGATAGTCTACTGACCCCATCTGTGACAAGGGGGCTTTGTGGCTATGTTATTTGATGCATATACATATAGAGTGCTTACAGCTTCCTATTGCATAGATTTGTCTAGCTTTATGAAATCCCTATTTCTAGTAACCCTTAGCATCTACTCAGGTATAGCTACCCCAGTCTTCCTTTGACTAATGTTTCATGGTATATCCTTTTCCACCCTTTTACTTTCATCCATTCTGAAGCTTCTGTCTAGGGTTCCAAACCAAAAGCCTGTAGGGTTGACCAGAATCCTTCCTTCTTTGGAAGGAAGGATTGACCAGAAATAGACGACTCCTCACAAGGTCTGAAGCTCTCAACTGTGAATCATCTAATGTCTGATTCTAATTAAGGTGATCTGCCAGAAGCAAAAATAAATCCTCGCTGCAGTAAAATACAAGAGCCACAAATGGTCTCTACAATTTGTCATACACAATGTGTAGCATGCGATAGAAAATAATCAGGCAGCCAAGAAGAGCAGACTTATGCAAAAAACACAAGGGGAAAAAATAGACAAATACATATTCACTAAAGATCCTGACCTTAGAGTCACCCCACCCAGATTTTTCTTAACAATTGTACTAATAATTTTAAAGATTAAATATCAAGATAGGAACATGTGGCAGAAAACTAGAAACTACTGAAAATAACTGAAAGGAAATTCTGGATCTGAAAACTTCTGCTCTCTTGGAAGATCATCGACTTTATTTTTCTTGTCCCACTAGCTCTACGATTTCTGCAAACCTCACTCAGTTTCTCAGGCTCTCCATCACTGCTTTCGTGTCTGGAATTGTTCCATGCCTCTAGGGAGACCCCAAACGCTGGGATGAATGCTCTGGTATAATCTCAGTAGCTTTCCCATGCTTTCAAACAGGTTTTCACCATATTTGGTTTAGACTGCACAACGGTATTTAGAGAGAGAGTTGGGAGGAAACAACCATTGCCAGAGGCAGAACCCACAGCCGAGTTTCTCAAGATATTGTTCTGGGCTTAATTTATGGTGCAAAGTAAGACCAGAGTCTCAGAACTTAAAAGACTTTTCTGTTTTCTGCAGAAGAAAGGAGGGAAGTGCTTAGCAAGCAGAAGCTAGATGACTACCACATCCTAGTTCTTTAGCCCTTGAAAAATCACAGGCTTTCTTTCGTATACAAATATAACCCAAGATCACTTCTGAGAATGGCCTCGTGCTTAGCAAGGGAGGAGCTGGACTTTGACACTTAAGTGGGCAAGAGCTCATGCTACTCAGGGGAACTGAGGGGAACCTAGTGGCCCTGCATTAGGAAATTTCAAGAAAGATTTAGAAGAGATGCTGATAAGGTGCCTGCCTTTGGCTCAGGTCATGATCTCAGGGTCCTGAGTTCAAGTCCCGCACTGGGCTCCCTGCTCAGCAGAGTCTGCATCTCTCTTTCCCCTCTGCCACTCCCCTTGCTTGTACTCTTTAGCTCACCTGCTGGCTCTCTCTCAAATAAACAAACAAATAAATAAAATCTTTAAAAAAATTGGAGATGCTGATAATATAACATACATTTTAGAGAGGTCTGTCATTGTGCTGAAAGTTTAACTTTCTTTGACTAACAATTTACATCTCATGCATCTATCTCTCTGTGTAGGTGCAAGGCTGACCTCTTCACCCTTTGGTTCTGGCTGGTACTGTTTCAGCTGAGGAAAAAGACTGGGAGGGCTATACTTTCCATTATTTGGTAGAAAAAAGGCATTTGCCATTTTACTTGAGCTGCCTTTCAAAAATGACCGGACAGCTTTTGGAAAAAAAGCTGATCTCATTTCTGGGAAAGGCCCCCTATCCAAACAACTGCTTTGGCTGAAATTTATGCTTTCCTTGGGACTGCTAATAATTCCCTAAATTTGTGCTAATGTGTGGAGAACTTCCAAAGTGGCTGTCACCTTGAGTGGTGTAGTTATAGGCCATGCACGAGTTCTTGATAAAAAAATGGAGAAGAAAAAAAAATCACCAAGATTAAAAAAGAAAACAACCTAATAATAATAAAGGTGTTAGTGAGTAAGTTTTCCAGGGGTGAGAAAAAAGGGAACAGGGGCGCCTGGGTGACTCAGATGGTTAGGCGTCTGCTTTCGGCTCAGGTCATGATCCCAGGGTCCTGTGATCAAGCCCCGAATCAGGCTCCATGCTTCTTGGGGAGCCTGTTTCTCCCTCTGCCCCTCTCTCTCTTTGTCTCTCACGGATAAAGTCAAGGAAGAAAGAAAGAAAGAAAAGAAAGAAAAGGAAGGAAGAAAGGAAGGAAGGAGAGAGAGAGAGAGGGAGGGAGGGAGGGAGGGAGGGAGGAAGGAAGGAAGGAAGGAAAGAGAGAGAGAGAAAGAAAGAAAGAAAGAAAAAGGGAATAAAGTGTCACGTTGAACCCATGGTAATTTGTTGTTTTCCTTGTGCCTCTAACAGTCAGGAGAGCAGTGGTTAGCATCATGAGAAGCTGTGTGAAAAAGCCTGGGTTTTAGAGGAGAAAGAAGGAAGCTCAGATTCTAGTTCTATCACTTGTGAAGCGCATAATCTGAGAATGTTATTCGTGTCTCTGAACCTATCTGTAAAATGGCAATGTTCGTTCTCACTTCACTGCTATGTTGTGAGGATCAAAGGTGGAAACCACCGTGCGACAGTAACATTCAGCACCAGCACACAGAAAACAAAGAAAAGCCTAGTTTGGTCAGTTTCATGGTGTGCTTAAATACGTAGGTTTTGGAGACAGGCAGGTGTGGGTTCAAATCCCACTTTCTACTTTATCTGTCAGGATTAAATGAAAAGACACAGGTGAAGGGCTTAGCCTCTTTTCTGGCACGTGGCAAACGCTCAGTAAGGATTATCTGCTATTACTGTTGCTATTCCATGGCGGTGGTGGTGATGCAGGGGGTCTGAGCCTCTGTTTTGCCCAGCCTAAAATCAGTCCCTTTATTCATAATAGAGCCAATAAGGTCTTCCAAGTCCAAACATAGGTCTTTAGCCAGATGGCATTTTAACATACCATCTGAAGAGAGTGACAAAAGGAATTTTGCAGACTTTCTAAACTCACGGTCTAGAATACCCTCCCTGACCTCAGCATAAGTAGGTGCAGCCAATTATGAATGAGCCACAGGGTACCGATGAAAATATCAACTGGTTCCTCATAAAGAAGTAGTGGGTGCCCTTATTAGAGAAGTAGAGGGATAGATAGGTCTGTTTTGGCCTGGTATGGATTCCTCTTACTGAATTCAAAAGATTCTCTTCCATACCTTTTGGTGCTTTTTTTCCTATAATATTTGAGTTGGAATCTTTCTTTCTCATATATCAAGAGCTTTAACACCGCAGTCCACTCCTGATTGTCTGGGGCTGGACAGGGGAGTTTAATGAGCGAGGTGTAGCAGGGACCTGGTAAGGGCTCACCCTCCCAGAAAGGACTGGACAACAGGAGGATTGCCATTTATCCTCCCTCCCTTGGGAGTGGGAGAGGCAAGAGAAAATCTGAAGATGAGCTCAAGGGACGAGAGGGAAGATGAGAAAGAGGAAATGTGTGGGCCTTTCCTCTTTTAGGCCTAGATACGGCATCTGGTTGGCAATAAACCCTGAATTTCCTTTTATTTTTTAAAAGATTTATTTATTTATTGGAGAGAGAGAAAGAGAGCATGAGTGGGAGGGGCAGAGAGAGAGGGAAAGAGAATTTCAAGCAGATTCTGTACTGAGCTCAGAGCCCGATGAGGAGCTCAATCTCAACCCTGAGATCATTAACTGAGCCCAAAACCAAAAGTCAGATGCTTAACTGAGCCACCCAGAAGCCCCTGAATTTCCTGTCAAAATTATTTTCTCCTGCCTTTCTGGACATCACATTGCCTTTCTTTTTTCTAACTTCTTGATTTGAATGCTTAATCTATTTGAGGCAGAGTGTGTATGTCAGTCATAAAAGGGTTAAAAGGAAATGACTTTTCCTCTGAATAAAGTTTTGGCTGCATCCTCTAGGATTTAATATGTAGTGTTTTCATTTTCATTATTTCTTGGATATTTTACACATCAGCAAGGGTTTTTTCAGTAGCCAATAACAGAAAACAGTGACCCAAATGCCTTGAGGAGTTATTATTTCCAGGGGTGCCTGGGTGGCTCAGTCCATTAAGTGTCAGCCTTTGGCTCAGGTCATGATCCCCAGGGGCCTGGGATTGAGCCCCACATTGGGCTCCCTGCTCAGCGAGAAGCCTGCTTCTTCCTCTCATTCTGCCACTCCCCCTGCTTGTGCTCTCTCGCTCTCTCAAAATAAATAAATAAAATCTTTTTTAAAAAGGAGTTATTATTTCCCATAACAAGAAGTTTGAAGAAAGAGGGTTTCAGGGCTGGTTTATCCAACAGTTCATGACACCTTCACAGATTCACATTCTTCTGACTGCTCTAAAATAGCAGTATATAGATCAGTATACATACACACACACACAAACACACACACCAGGCTGGTCCCTTTCATTCTGGTAAGATACAGCTTTGGGTGTCACATGCCTATGACAATTTCCTGTGGCAGAAAAGGGACTTTCGTTTTAGCACTGAAGGAAGCCTTTCCCAGAAGTAACTCATAGACTCTTTCAAAATTCATGAGCTAGGATTGTTTTATGTATCCATCCCTAAACTAATCACCAGCAGTGAGAGTGAGACCCCTGATTTGTCTTAATCAAGATTCACCTCCTGGGTGTGGAAGCAAAGCCCCTCACCTAAAGCAGATGGCTGCCTGGAGAAGAGGGGGCATTTGGACAAAATCAGGATAAGGTCTGAAATAAGGAAGAAAAGGATACTGAAAATACTTTTGATTTCTTCTTAAACTTAAGAGTTGTTTGAATGTGAAGAAACTTAAATTTTAAAAGGGTCAGAGAGGGGCACTTGAATGGCTCAGTTGGTCAAGTATCTGCCTTCAGCTCAGGTCATGATCTCAGGGTCCTGGGATTGAACCCCTGAATTGGCTGCCTGCTCAGCGGGGAGTCTGCTTCTCCCTCTCCCACTGCCCCTCCCCCCCAGCTCCTGTTTACTCTCTCACCTGCTCCCTCAAATAAATAAATATAATCTTTAAAAAAAATAGATGGGTTAGACATTTTGGTTTGTTTCTATTTTAATTTTGAATTGTGGATAATAATTTTATGTTTCTACTTTTTAAACTTTTAAAGTTTTTTCTTATCTAATATGTAGAGAATTTTTGCATATTATGGTCACATGAAAAGAAAGAGTAATTTCTGTCCTTAGGTTTATATTGTTAATTACGTCATTCAAAATTATCTGTATCTTTTGTTAACTTGATCTTTTTCTAAACTTTGTTTTGGAATAACTTTAGATTTACTGAAAAGCATGTGAATGTAGTACAGACAGGTCCCAGATATCCTTCACCTGGCTTTCCTTAATGTTAGTTGATATAACTACTGTATGTTTGTAAAAACTAAGCAGTTAGCATCGGCACAATTCTACTACTACAACTACAGACTTTGTTCTGATTTTATGAGTTTTCCCACTAACGTTGAACTTGATTTTCAAAAACTAAGATGTATTTTTTTCTTAAAGATTTTATTATTTGACAGACCACAAGTAGGCAGAGAGGCAGGCAGAGAGAAGAGGAAGCAGGCTCCCCGCTGAGCAGAGAGCCCAATGCAGGGCTCGATCCCAGGACCCTGAGACCATGACCTGAGCCAAAGGCAGAGGCTTTAACCCACTGAGCCACCCAGGCACCCCAGATGTGTTTTTTTAAAGATTTTTATTTATTTATTTGACAGACCGAGATTACAAGTAGGCAGAGAGGCAGGCAGAAAGAGAGAGGAGGAAGCAGGCTCCCTGCTGAGCAGAGAGCCCGATGTGGGGCTCGATCCCGGGACCCTGGGATCATGACCTGAGCCGAAAGCAGAGGCTTTAACCCACTGAGCCACCCAGGCGCCCCCTAAGATGTATTTAAAATTCCCATTAACTTCTTTCCCTTCCTATTTCCAGCAATTTTTGGCATCATGTATTTTAATTCTACATAATTTACTGCATATAGCAGCAAGACAATTTTACATTAATGGGGATCTTACCTGTCATAACTATAATGTGATTTTTAAAATCCCATTTGATGTGTTTTTTTTTTTAATTCAGCATTTTCTGAGGAAGACAAACCCTGATTTCTTTAATTTGCCTCACATTCTTTTCCCCATTCTCTTACTTTCAGCTTTATTTTATTTATTTTTAAAGATATTATTTATTTACTTGACAGAGAGTGAGAGAGCACAAGCAGGGGGAACAGCAGACAGTGAGTGAGAAGCAGGCTCCCCAAGGAGCAGGGAGACTGACATGGGACTCGATCCCAGAACCCAGGGATCACGACCTGAGCTTAAGGCAGACGTTTAACCATCTGAGCTATGCAGACTCCCCTTACTTCCAGCTTTATAAGTAACTTTGGGCATGTATTAGAGTCCTGGCAGGAAAGAGTGCCATGCTTAAACTGGGTGATTTGATGAGAATTTACAGAGGGACCATCAGCAGGTGTGTGCAGAATCCACTTGGGACCGTGTTGTACTCTTGGATTTAACAATGCATTAGCATCTCTGCATCAGTTACTAGAACCTGAAGAGAAATGAAATCCACAAGAGTAGAAAGGAACGTGCCTGACAGGAGCCGTGCCTTTGGTGGTGGGAGGCAGATAGCCATGGTAACCCTCCTTTAGGGAGCCAGGGAATTGAAGGCCCTCACCTCCCTCTCCTCCCTCTGTCAGAGGTCCTATTGGTGATTCCTATGACCAAAGCCAACTAGAAGCCAAAGGGCAAGGAACATGGTGATAAGGTGGTATTGGCCTCCCAGCTAACAAAGCAGTGGAAAACAGCAGAGAGTGGTTTTAGAGGGCAAATGAAAGACATCTAGTGCAAGAAGTGTTGTTTTTATATGGAGTATTTATAATTCGATTTAGTTTATTGGCCCACTCTGAGCATTCTTTTTACACATTCAGTTATTTTTTTGCATTAACACTTACTTTCATAACAAATTTTTTTAGCTTTATTTCTGTCATCTAATTTCTATTCTCTACTTTTAAATTTTTCCTATTTGCTAGATTTTTTTTTAATCATTGGCTATTACTGCCAGTTCACTCTTTGTTCTTTTGTATTTTGTTTTGCTACCTTGAAACATATACAACCTGTTTTCAGTTCTGCTACATGATAAGTCTGCATGTATACTTAAATAATACTGTTGAACATACTTTTAGTCTCTGATTATCAACTTCTGGATGAAGAGCTAGATAGTCCCTTCTGTGAAAGCTAAGAAAATTAGTGTATGCACTTTCCTCACACCTCCCTACTTCCAAGGTTGTGTTGGTAGGGTCTGTGTGTGTGTGTGTGTGTGTGTGTGTTTTAAGATTTTATTTATTTGACAGAGAGAGAGAGAGATCACAAGTAGGCAGAGAGGTAGGCAGAGAGGTAGGCAGAGAGGCAGGCAGAGAGAGAGGGGGAAGCAGGCTCCCCGCTGAGCAGAGAAACTGATGCGGGGCTCGATCCCAGGACCCTGGGATCATGACCTGAGCCGAAGGCAGAGGCTTAACTTGCTGAGCCAGCCAGGTGCTCCTCTGTGAATTTTCAGTTTATGATATATATATTTTTCCTGATTTGGCTCTTAGTTCAAGAATTATAAATTTCACCTTTTGTTATGATTCTGATTACTTTAGTTATGGAGACCTAAAGGCTTACAGGAATTAATTGCTCTGGAGAAATTGTGTTGATTTGGGGCCACATTCCACCCATAGCTGCCCTTTAGTCCTTAGTTTGTGCTCTCTGCTTTGGGGTGAGCTGGCCATGGTGGTATAAAATCTGGCTTTTGGTTTGAAATCCCCTTTTTTTTTCTCTTGCCCAACTAAGCCTTTTGTCGGTTATCCTTAGGGGTCATTCTCTTGTTTCTCGCCTACCCTGTGCTCAGGAAATTATCTGCATCCAAGAGAGGGAGCTCTGGGCGAGGCACTGCGTATTTCCCTTCTGGCTACTTTTAGTCCCAGTTTCCATTACTCCAAATTGGGTATGGAAAGGTCGCTATTTCCATAAAGACATTAAAGAATGTTTTCATTTTAGTATCCATGGCTCTGTCTTGCACTCTGTGTGTCAATTCCGAGAGTTAAATACTTTCTATTTCAATTTCAAGATAAGGTTTTTTTGAAATTTATGGTGTGAGATTGAGATCTTACTGTAGTTTCAATGTTGATGTATATTTGGAATTTACTCCCTTTTGTTCACTTAAATAGCTTTTGGGAAACAAAGTTTTATAAATCTGCTCATATGCTTTCATCTTTTCCTGAATACTACCTCTACTATGAACTAAATCCTCATGTACACTTGGGTCTATTTTTGGCTTCCTATTCTGTTTCACTGATCTTATTTGTCACTGCTTACCTACACCCCCCTCTCCCTGCCACCCCAAACCCATTCATTGTGTTTGGGGTGTGAAAATCCTAGTCAGTAACTACCCTTGAATCCAATGCTTATTTTCCCTGCTCCTTACAAGCACGATGTGGACTTTCCTTCCCTATATGGCTGCATCTACCCCTCACCTAAGAGTTTTCTGAGTCTTTAGAGGTTCTCTCACCTAGTTTGCATTTCCATGGGGACAGGGATAGATTTCAGGACCTGGGAAGTATAGGACCATCCACTGTCCTAGACTTACTAGATGAAAGAGCTTTGCTGGGTGTGGATGTGCAGGAATATCCAGCCCCCCACCACCTGCTGCCCCCTTCCTCTGACCTCCACTGTGTCCACAGGAAGACCCTACACCTTTAGGACAATCTCATCTCAGCACCAAAGGGGCTTTTGTCCAGCAACCCCTTTGTAGAGCTCAGATACTACATATACCATTGAGGATCTAAACTATTTAGTGAGTCTGTCTTTCTTAATCTCATGAATATAGAGACAACTCTGCAAGCCCCCCAGAAGAATACAGACTTGAAGGTATACTTTGATATGTGTGACCATTCAGAACTGCACAATGACCCTCAATCTTTGAACAATCTCAACTTTTCAGGAATTCTGGGCCTCCTAGAGGGGAGACATTGACAGGAATATCATTTTTCCTGTTTTGTTTAAAAAAGGCAATTTTAAGGAAAATTGAAATTTATGACACAGTTACTTTTTTAGCACTCTATAAATCTAAAGCCATCTTGATAGCTGCAGAACATAAAAATGTATTATGGATAACTTGGTTTGCTCATAAAATGATCATATTTGGCATATTAAATGTCAAAGCATGGTTTATGACAATAGCAATTATACATTTACTGATTGAATTGACATTCAAATACAACCCAATTTGTAATAAAATGACAACACAGTAGAGTTCAAGGAACAGAGCACCTCAGAGTGCTCACAAAAATAGCACATTTCTTTCTATTCTTTTGTAGATTTTAGAGTCACTGAACCAAGAGGAACCCTGTCAAGAATTTCAGTGAGAAATTCCAGAACTGGTGCTATTTGGTTCCTCGGTGTCACAAGAGGCAGGAATTGTGTAGAGGGAAAGACCATGGGCTCTAGAGCCACACTGCTGGGCTCTGAGTCCCTACTCTGCTACTCACTAGCTGAGTGACCTTGATCAAGTCTCTTAATATCTCTGTGCTTCAGTTTCCTCATCTATAAAATAATGACAATGAAAGATGTCTTCATGATACTGTTGTAAGGACTAAAATAAAGTCTTTAAAGGAATTCTTCACATATAACTTGGATTATATAATTATTAGCTATTGTTACTCTCAAGGCTTTGCAATAATTCTTCAGGTTCTACCCCTACTAGGAGTAAATTGTGGCAACTACCAGAAAATTTCTAAGCACAGGAACATACCAATCTTCAGTTTAGGGATCACAAGTTTTTGAGCCTGGAAAAGCAGGCTCAAATATAAAACAGAACACATATGTGTTCTGTTTGACTTAAAAATATTTAGTTTTTGAACTTGAAGCCTTTGGGTGGGAAATGTATTCTCCAGTTAGCCATAATCCAACCTCTCCCTATTACCTTACACCTGACCCAATTTATTGATTTGTGTTCCCTACCTGGCCCCATAGGGATTTCATTTAAGCCAACAAGAAGGCATCTATAAGCAAATTAATACCGAATTCTTTTTTTAAAAGATTTTATTTATTTAACTGACAGACAGAGATCACAAGTAGGCAGAGAAGCAGCTGAGAGAGAGGAGGAAGCAGGCTCTCCGCTAAGCAGAGAGCCCGATGCGAGGCTTGATCCCAGAACCCTGGGAGCACGACCTGAACTGAAGGCAGAGGCTTTAACCCACTGAGCCACCCAGGTGCCCCCCGAATTCTTTAGTCCATTTTCTTGGCAGTAGAAATGCAACTGCTGAAACAATTATTAACAGGAATAATCTCACAGGGGATTCAGATATTGAAGTTATCAGATATATCTAGAATAACTATAGTTACTGTGTTCAAGAGGACAATAAAAAAGGTTAAGAATATTGGTTGATAACTGGAAACTATAAAAAGGAACCAAATGGGAATTCTATGAGTAAACATATAATAACTAAGATCTTAGTGGTTGGGTTTAATAACAGTCTAGACACTGCTGAAAAGAGAACTCATGAGGTTGAGTATGACTTTGAGGAAAATAGTAAGAATAAGGGAAGAGACAAGAAGGAAAATACATAGAGGAAGAAATAGAGAAGGTACAGTGAAATGTTCTAAACATGTAATTGGAGTCTCAGAAGGTGAGAGGAGAAAGTGGAATAGAAGCAAGAAGACATAATAGCCAAGAACTTTTTAAAATCGATGAAACATTCTAAACTACAAAAATCCTTAAAATTTTTAAACACGAGACAAAAGGAAATCCACACACAAAGAAACATAATAAACAGCTAAAACTCTTAAACAAGTAGAAAAATCTGGAAAGCAGTCAGTGGAAACAATATAGATCACCTTCAAAGATAGTAAAAAAAAAAGTTTAGTTGTCCTAACTATTGATTTTTCAAGAAAAATTATAGAAATTAAAGGCAATTTAATTATACATTTAAAATGCTGAAAGTAACTGCCAATCAAGAATTCCATACCCAGTAAAAATATCCCTCAAAAAATAAAGATATTATGAAGACATTATCAGACAAACAAAACAGACAATTACTTACCAAAAGATCCTCAAAAGGAATCCTAAAGTCTATTCTTTAGATAAGAGGAAAATGATCCCAGATAGAAAATCAAAGATGCAGGGACAAATGAAATACAATGGAGAAGACAAACACCTAATCAAGATCAATTTAGACTTACCTATGTAAAACAAAAATACTTTTACAGTGTTTAAATGATACATAAAATTAAAAGTAAAAAGGTGACAAAATAGAGTTAGAGTGCTCTAAGATCCTTATGTTGACCAGGAAGAGAGTAAAAAATACCAGTTAATATTACACTTTGAGGATTCAAGAATTGATGCATATGAAAACAGCCTCAGAGTCTGAGAAATAAGGAGAGATGAGAGGGTAATGCACTCTAGTTACCTTTCAAACAGGCACCCCTTGTTTCTGGCCAGAAAATCTCCTCACCATCAGGATATGACTCTTCTTAAGTTTACTTTACACATTTACTGCGATCCAAATGAATACTAAGAAACTTTTTTCCCTTGGAGCTAGACAAGTTGGAATTCAAGTTCATGGAAAAATGGACATACAAGACTGACTAGGGAAAATACTGAAAAACAAGAACTGAGATAGAACTATCCTTACCACTTATTAAAACATACTATAGGGGCACCTGGGTGGCTCAGCTGGTTAAGCCACTGCTTTCAGCTCAGGTCGTAATCCGAGGGTCCAGGATTGAGTCCTGCAATCAAGTCCCACATCGGGCTCCCAGCTCCACGGGGAGTCTGCTTCCCCCTCTGATCTTCTCCCCTCTCATGCTCTCTCTCTCACTCTCTCTCTCTCAAATAAATAAAATCTTTAAAACAAACAAACAAGAACATACTACAAATACTCTATAAGTAAGATGCTGTGGTATTGGCATATGAATAGACAAAAAGATTACTGAAGTGGAACAGAAGTTTAAGAAACAGATCCAGGTACACATGGGAATCATGCATATAATATTGGTGACATCTCAAACCACTAGGAAAAAATTACTTTTAATGAATGGTGTGGGAAAATGAGATGACATTTGTTTAAAAAAATGAGATTAAATCTTTCTTTTACACCATATGAGAATAAACTTGAAATAGATCAGGTATCTAAATATACACTAAACTATCAGTACTGAAGGAAACATAGCGAAGTCCTCTATAACCTGAGCTCAGGGATGGCTTGCAAGCTCTGATGCAAAATCCAGATGCAGCAAAGATAAATAAAGGTAAATAAAGATAAATAAGTAGGACTGCCAAAAAAAAAAAATTTCAAAACCCACTTTATAATGGCAAAAAAATACCACAAGCAAGTTAAAAGACAAATGATAAGGTGGGAGAAAATATTTGTAACCTCTATCACAGATGTCAACTTATATCCCTAATATACAAATAATTTTTTTAACTGGGCAGGGTGGGCAGAGACCAAGAATCTGATAGTAAAATGATAAAACCCATGAGCAACCAGTATGTAAAAATATATTAAAATGTCCCTTAAGTTTATGAAAATGTGCTCAACTTCATTCACAAATACGAGAAGTACAAATTTAAACTAAACCAAGATACCACATTTTATCCATCATATTGGCAGAAATTCAAAACCTTGATAACCTAGTTGGTGAGACTGCAGGAAAATAAGGAGCCTCCCGCATTATGAGTAGGGATGGAAATGGATACAATTTCCATGGAGGGGAATTCGGAAATATCTAACTCACCTACATAGTCACTAAGCATGGGCTCAGCGATCCCATCCCTAGGAATTTACCCTGAAAAAACCAATATGCACTGCAACAGTATGCACAAGGCTTTTCACTGGGGCACTTTTGAGTAATTGCAAAATACTGTAAAGTACCTGAATGCTCACATGTAAGAGACTGGTTAAAAAAACAACATGGCAGATACACACTGGAGTATCCTGGAACTGTAAGAAAAGAATGAAGATTATCTACGTGAACTAATATGGAGTAACTTCCAGGCTATACAGTTAACTGACAAAACACAAGTTGCAAAAGAGTATGTACAGTATATATATATATATATATATACTGTATATATATACATATATATGTATATATATACAGTACATCTTTTGGTAAGTATATAAGTAAGTAAGTATATTATATACTTTTGGTAAGTATATAAGTAAGTATATATGCAGTACATCATTTGGTAAGAAAGAAGGGGAAATAACAAAGTATATGCATATTTGCTCACTTTTGCCAAAAGAAATAAACTTGATTACTCACAAAGATGAGGGGGGATGGGATCACAGGGCAAGGGAAAGATGGTCACTTCTCTGTACATGCCTTTGCATGGTTTTGGCTTTTGGAAGTGTGCCAATGTTTTACATGCTCAAAAGAACAAGATTAAATCATCAGGGAGGGGGAAATTTACTAATGAACCCAACTGTATTTTGAATTAATAACATAACCACATTAACGGGAAAAGAAATAAATAATCCAAAATAACTCTGAGCACAACTCTTTGACTCTACTATACATCCTCCATCTAGGGAAATAAAAGAACTACAAATGTTTTTGGTGGTATGTGAGCTATTTTAAGTTCATTGTTGAACTGGATGAGTACCTAGGTTGATGTTTTAGAGCTAGGACTCTAAATATGGAAGAGTGAAATCTCAATATTAAATAAGGGAAAATGAGGAGGAACTCTGTAGGGCTGAATTGGAATTACAAATACTAATAGTATTTGTAATTGGAATTTGTAATTGGAATTACAAATACCAATGATTTCTTATATGTACATATTCCCTAGCTTTGCACATTGGAAGGTTTTAGAAGCAATAATACTCCAGTAACAATGAGTCTTAGTGACGTAAAAAGATGGAAGACCATTCCATGTTGTTGGATCGGAAGAATAAACATTGTTAAAATGTCTATACTACCTAGAGCAATCTATACTTTTAATGCCATTCCCATCAAAATTCCACTGG